>CAJVPY010003611.1:0-13832 GCA_910591965.1 Dentiscutata erythropus
TAAAAGAGTTTAAATATATATAAAATTTGATTTTAAAATCTTTTGCTTAGAAGTCAAAGCTTGGTTTTTATAATAAATCTTGAATTATTTGAGGTTTTTGTCTTTTTTTCTTTTTTTACTTTGTTTTGGTTACACAAAATCCAGTGATCTAATTGGTTTTTTATATAACCAGGTGATATTTCCTATAGTAAAAATTAGCAATAGTCTATTTTTATATATACAGTACCAGATAGCAAAAACTATCTACTTTTTTATATATAAATATAAAAATGCTTATAACTTTTGAATTAATAAATTTAGAAAATCTGTCTTACAGATTTGTTGCTTTTAGTCTAAGCTACAATTCTGTAAAACTGATTTTATTTTTATTATAAATTTAAAAGTTTTTAGAGTTTAAAATTTATAAATTTACATCTAAAAACTAAAATTTGGCACTTATTATATAAAAAAATCATTTTTATATTTTTTAACCAATCAAATTTTTGTTACATAAAAATTAGCCAATCAGAATTATTATAAATTCTCAAATTTGGCACTTATTTTTAAAAAAATAGATAGTTTTTGCTGTCCAGTACTGTATAGTTTGAAAAATAATCTGCATTTAGAAAATATAGAACATGCATTTATTTTATAAGTTCTGACTTGAGACTAGGCTATTTTCATGCATATAAAGAGAACATGCACTTAGCGAGAGTCAACTGTAGTTATAATTAAATTATAATCACTATCACATTTTTTTAAAATTTGTTAGATAATTTTAATAATAAAATAACCTCTTTACAATTATATTTATAACATAAAACAAAAAAAATGACCCACCCACCCAGACTTTTATTAAAATTTTTTAACTTATAAAGCTATAACTTGGAAATATATAATAGAATCTCTTTTATAATATTTGGCATTTGGTGCTACTAATTTATTTTGCTAACATTCTTGCCTATGAAGTAGGCAAAAGTGTCAGCAAAATAAATTAGTAATATTTAGCTTAGATTGCCAAAAAAAAATTTTTTTTAATAAGAAGAAACAGAGAAAGAGAGGGAGTAGAAGTGGTATGAGAGTAGTATGAGGTGGGAGAGCGAGAGGAAGTGAAAGTGGGAAGGTGAGGAGAAAAAGTAAAAAAGAAAAGCAAAGAAAGAAAAAGTATAATAAAGAATTTTAAACTCAGATTATGTGCTAATGAAGTCATGTGACTTCAGATTTTGTATTCCTGCAAAATTGAAAGAGTTTCAAACTCTGCCAAAACGGGGTTTGAAACTCCGATCAAGCAATATAGTTATGTGATTTATGGAAATTCAAATTCTTACAAAATGGTCAGTAACCTGAAATTGGGGTCATGTGATTATGTACATATATACGAATTTAAAAAAATAAATAATTAATTAATTAATTAAAAATAAATAAAAATAGAAATTTATTAATAAAATCAGTATAATATTATGAATCAGTATAATATAACATATTAGTATAATGTACTGAAATTGGCATAATGTACTGAAATTTATGTAACCTATAGATACATTTTGTGTTAAACCTTTGTTAAAAATATTTTTTAACTCTTTTTTTTATTAAAAAAAATAAAAAAAATTAATTTTTGTTAATTTTTTGTTAAATTATTTAAATTAATAAATTATAAGTTTTATAAACGTAATAAATGAACTAAATAATAGTAAGTTTAATAGAAATTTTTTTAATAAAATATTATAAATTAATATTAAATTTACAAATTTATTAAAATATGTAAAATTTAAAAAGAAGATAAAATTTTATAATTAAAGCAAATTTATATTAGAACATTTTTAATCTGTGCCACTGGTTAGTAATAACCAGATGATTATTAATAATTACTGGTTATTATTAACCAGATAATTATTAATAATAATTATCTGGTTAATAATAACCAGTGATTATTAATAATCACTGGTTATTACTAACCAGTATATAATAAAATATATTAAAAATATATAATCACGTTAGTACTATAACTGTATAATACTATATACTATATATATTTATAAATACTTTTATTAATGCTATTAACTTTAAATATATTACTATATAACAACCATATATAAACTTTTTGTATGAAAAAACTTAGCTATTATACTATATTAATATAAATAGTACTATTAATAAACTTATTTACTATGCTTTAGCAAGTTATATGAGCGAATATTATATCCTTTTTCATAGCAATTAGAACAAGTGTATACATGTTTAGAAGTTTCTTTATTATTTTGCTAATTGTAATTCTCTTCAATAGCTTTTAAAGGTCTTCGATCTTCTAATTCTAATACACTTTTTTGTCTTCCGCTTGGTCGACCTTTGCTTGCTGTAACTTTTGGATTAGTAACCTGAATAATATATTCATCTTGATTTGTGTTTTCAACTTGAATAATATTTTCATCTTGACTTGTGTTTTCAATTTGAATAGTATTTTCATCTTGAATAACACTTTCTTCGTCAATAGCATTTTCTTGATTACTATTATTATGTTGATCTGATATAGTACTAATATTTGGTTCAGAAGTTGTAGAGACAAGTTTTTGAATTTCTCTTTTTTGCTGAATAAATTGATAGCACCAATTATTTACTTCTTCATTAGTTTCTGTTTCCATTGCTAATGTTAAAACTGTATGTAATAATCCATAGCTTTTACCATAACACATTTGATCCTAAAGAAATTTTTTATTTGGCTTTTTAGATCCAGATGCTTTGCGAATAAGAGTTAGTTGTTCAAACTGATTAGGCAAAGTCAATTGAGTTGCTTGATTTACTTAAGTAGGTTTATTAGAAATATTATACTGGGGTTAAATTGCTAAAAGATTTTTAAATATATCTTCTGAGTCACTAAGATATATATCTTTATACCATCACTGCATTATAAAAGAAATATGAAAGACTACTGTATTTGACTCTAAAAGAACAGCAAAATAATGTCGGCATATAATTCCACGACTAATAGGCCAAGTGCATGTACATAAATATGAATCATCCTGAAATAAAATGATATAATGATTATTTGTAGTGCTTATTAAGCTAACAATACGCCAAGCTTCTTTGATATTACTACGTGAAATATTATTTAAAAGTGAAGTAATATTTGTTTTGTTGCAAATCATAACTATCTTCAATGCATACATTTACAAATTCAGACTCATCATTATAATGTTCTTGTAAAATATCAATTAAATAACATCGATACCAAAGTGCTTGTTGAATTTGTAACTTTATTTCAGCTACTATATGAGGTGTAAGATATTTCTCACATAATTCAATAATTTCAGGAAACAATGTTAGACTTATTGATTGCGATCCACTATTATGACTAAAAGTTATAGTATTTTGAGAATGACTATATTTGTTTTCTTTGTCAAGATGCTCCTGAATTGTATTATACAATTTAATTAATGATAATAACTGGTTACTGTAACACATCTTTTAATAAGATTGTTATAGCATTCTACATGTTGTGTACTTTGAATACCAGCATTAAAAACTTGGGTTGTAAAGCAACATGCTCAGCTTTCCTTTGCTTGATAAAGTTTTTTTAAATAATCTCCAATAGCTGGATAGGTTTCAATTAATAATTGATATCGGCTTTCAAATATAGAAACTCTTAGTGCATTTCATGCAGCATAAAAGCTATTCATAAACTGATCATAATGTTCACCAAGTTTTGATCGAGCTTTTTTTTTTATATTATTACCAATGTGAAATACACAAAGGTGGTGGTGAGCTGATGAAAAAGTTCTGGAAATTGCAGCGGCTATTGCAAGATTAGAGTCGGAAAAAATAACACCAGGTTCATATGTAGGATTTCCTTTTTGAAGACATATGAAAAGCCAAATAAAAGAGTCCATAGATTCATCTGGCAATAGTGCCTGAGCAACCAATCTGCTCCTAGTATTATTATCAACTATGATCACTAAAGCTAGTGGTTGCCAATATCGATTAGTCTTACAAGTCATATCTAGTAAACACACATCCCTGAATCTTGATAATAATTGTACTTGCTCATCAGATTGCCAAAAAATACCTTTAAGCTTATTATCTATTACTCCAATTACCAGTTCAACCACGCAACCGGGATCTATTTTTTTTTGCTACAAGAGATAACTTAATAAATCAGCAGCATCATTCTTAAGCCCTTGACATGTACCTTTTAATTTGCTTATTATATTATAAACATTTCGTGATTTAATAGGGTGATCAGAATATTTACTTTCAAGTAAGTTAATTATCTTACTATGTTGAATATGACATTGATGATACAATTCAACTTTGTTAAGCATTTCATCAGTTAACTGACAATATTTTGGTGCATTACTTTTAATATTATTATCCATTGGATAGTTGTGAGCTGAATTATCATTTATTAAAGAACAACGAACTCTTGTGGCTTGATTGCCAATTGAAAAATTACAATGCCATTTACAGTTTGTAAAATTTACATCACAATTATACTGATTATCAGGATTAATTATCTTTTTAGATTTCTATTGTTCAGATAGATAACACACCCAAGTGGCGTTCCATACTGTTCCGTTATCACGCGTACGAGTATGTGATTTTCTAACAGCAAAGCCATGCTCTATTGCATATCAATCAAGTTTTTTTTCAGCTTCCTCAAAGGTACCAAAAGTATCATCAACACATATATTAAATAAATACTTATGCTGACTATTAATATTATTATCATCATGAGTACGTAATAGGCGCCTAGTTAGGAAGGTTGGTGCTTGAGGTACATCCGTAGAATGGCAGCACCCCAAAAGATGGCATGAGATACGAATACGAAAAGGCAGGCCAATATGTACTAATTAGAAAGAAGTTATAGAAACACACAGGTAAATATATGTGTAGGACATGTACCACTCTGTTAGGTTTACCTCGAGGATAGATTAGCCAGAAATAGTTGGTAAGTCCTAAGGCAGTCAGTAATCCTTTGCCAAGGTGATACAAAATCCATATATAAATGGTGAGTAAACCTGGGGTTAGGTGGTAGTTATAACCAGATGGTTTAAATGGGCACTCCCCTAGTTGGGGTGCAGGTACGGCAGATAGTGTAGAACCTTCGGGCGGACTACTTAAATTAGGCACTCAAAAGGTGCACGTGTGGCTTGATGTACCATTGTTGTAATTGCGTATAAAACACTGTTTCAAATCCTAATAAAAGCTTTCAGCCAAAGAGGTCTCCTTAACTTAAAAAAAATATATATATATATTATTATCATCGTTTTAACTTTGACTACTTGAATCCGATAACTCTAACGAATTCAAATATTCAATTTGAAGCTGTGAGTAATAGTCTTCTTGTTGATTAAAGGTAGGTTCAGAACTTGATATAGTTTGTAAAGAGTCTTGGCCATGTGAAAAAGTATATTCAGGGGAATGCAAGCTATGGTAATCCGAATACTCCTATAATAAAATTATAAATGTCAATTGATGTATTTCCTAAATATTGTATATTGCAACCTCTTCAAGGTGCTAGTCACAAGTAACAAAAACTGGAATTAGTTTTTGTTACTTGCGACTAGCACCTTGAAAAGACTACATAGCTAATTTTAATTCAATGCTTTGTTTCTTCTTCCGACTAACCTGAGATGGCTCTAAAGCAATGTTTCCATGAAAGTCAAAAGAATCAAACATACTAAATGTATCATTAGCTTGAGGGTCTAAAATTGTATTGAATTAGTTTAAACAATATTCAATATCTTTGTTATTAAACTTTCTTTGTATAACCATTAACTAATCTGAGATGGTAGCATTTTTTCTCTCTCAGAACCGAGCTTATTTGTTCCAATACTTTCAGATAAATCAATATTGGGTAGTTTATTATATTGGCTAAGAAGATGGTGGGCCTTAAATAATATTAGATTAGTATATAGTATATAATACATGCTTTTTTTTTGTATTGTCTAAAATTCAATTACCTGAGACAGGTTTAAATTAAGGTTTAAAGAAGCTAAGACAGTATTTTTATAAAGTTTCTCCGAACCAAGTTCATTTGCTTCAGCACTTCTAGGTAAACTTACATTATTTTCAAAAGAATAGCGGGTTTGAAATAGTATTAGATTAGTATATAACTAATACAATATGTTAATATGTTGAATTAGCTTTGATTAAACTTTCAGCTAACCTGAAATGGTCTTAAAATGGTATGTCTAGATATATCATAGTAGCTACCAAAGGACCGACGTGCCTATAGTATAAAACCTTATTAAAAAGCATTTAACAACAAACCCCAGCACTTTCAAGTAAGCTTACATTATTTTCAGAGGAATTGCGGGCCTTAAGTAGTGTTAGATTAGTGCACAGCTAATACATACATTGGCACGTTGAAGCAACTTCAATTAACCTTATAACTAACCTAAGATGATCTTAAAACAGTATTTTCAGAAGAACTATAATGACCACCAAATGACCGATGTATCTTTGAATAACATCAAATTAGTACAAACTTCAACTAAAAACTTTTACACGACGAAATTCTATACCTCTCTTTATTAAAAGCCATAACAACAGATCAAAAAAATTGTGCTACTATAAACGTTTTATAGTATGAGGATCAAACGTGACTAATATCATGAGGATCAAACGTGACTAATATATTAAGAATCAAACGTGACTAATATTATGTATTGTTTATAGTTAAGAAAATTTGGTAAAACTTTTTTTAATTACTGGTTAAAATTAACCATTAATTATAATGGCTAAGTTTAACCAGTGGTTTATATTATAATTATTCTTATATTATTTATTTAATAAATATTTTGATTTATTTATAAATTATACAAATAATTAATAATTTTTTTTTTATTAAGATAGAAAATGCCAAAAGCAAAAAAAGAAAAGAAAAAAAAAAAAACAAAAAAAAAAGAAACCTACTCCTAAATATATTTTAGCACAATATCCAGTATCTGAAAATCCTGATACTAAACTTAATAATATAAGATCTAATAAAGACAAGCTAAATATATGTATTACCAAAAAGAACAAAGTATTACAGGATCTTTAACAAGAACAAGGTCTAAAACTTCTAACGTATCTAAAATTTCTAAAACTTCTAAAGCATTATCAGAAACAAAACACAAACAAAAGCTGGTCAGAAAGAAAAACAACAAGAATATAGAGCTTCTATAAGTAAAGAAAAAAAAATAAAAAATTTGGAAAAAAGAAAAAAAGCATTTAAGATGAAAAAGAAGAACAATTTAAACAATTTTATAAAATAGAACTTTATAGTTTAGATAAATACAGTCATATCTATTTATAATCACCTCCTATATAATCACATTATATAAAAACCTCTTTATAATTACACCTGTATCTTCACCCAATTACTATCTTATATATAACAAAAAACCTCTATATAAGCATACCTCTTTACAAGAACATTTTTTTAAAAAAGTTCTTATAGTCCCAAAAGTATGATTATAAAGAGGTATGACTGTATAAAAAGAAGGTAGAGAATAAAGAAAATGATAATGATGATAATAATAGTGGTGGAGATAATAGTAGAGATGATAATAAAGATGGTAAAAATGATGGTGAAGGTGATAATAGAGATGATAATGGAGATGATAATAATGATAATGATAATGATAATAGAGATAATAATAATAAAAAGAACAATGAGAAATATAGATTAAAAAAATAGATATTGAATATGAACATTGTAGGGCTTTAAAATAGGAGGGTGAAAAACTAGAACTTTGCTGTATGAATGGTGAAGTTATATTAGCACAATTTCTTGCACCACTACTAGCAATTTATAAATTGCTTACAGAAAAAGATCCTATATCTAAATTATCTTTTGTTAAAAAAGCAATAGTATATAATCAAGTATTTGCTTTTATATCAATTGGTACAAACTTAAATAAAGATGTTGCCAATAAATTATAGAATTTAGTGTCAGCATTATTATCAAATTAGCTTATATTTGCTAAACCAAAGAGGACCACCAAAATTTTCTCAAATATATTTTCATAATTCTACAAATATTAAAGTACAAATTGATAGAAGATATGAAGTAATAGAAGGAAAAACATGTTAACAGAAATTCAAGAGGAATTAATAGAATTTAATTCTTTTGTTAATATTTATATACAAGCAAGTCTTATTTATATTTTAATACATAATATACATGGCAAGGATATGAAACAATATGGGGCCTCATATTAAAAGAGACCATTTTGATATATATCTTATTTTGAAATAATTGAGTTTAATCATTTGGTTTGATCTGGGATTAATCAAATTTCACGATTTTAATTGATTAAAAATAACAGATAACTATCGGGCAATCTCATGATGTGCTTTGCTTTAAAAATCCTAATGTAATTTTTCTTTTACATTATCTCGATTTTTCATTATGCAAATTGACTTTTATTTATAATTGAAAAATGTTAATCATGTCAAAATTTACATGAATCTAATAAAAACTTATTTTTCAAAAAAATTACAAAATGGTCTCTTTTAATATAGGACACCCTATATAATGTACCAACAACTGATAAAGTAGTAACAATTTGTTTTACTGATACAGAAATGCAAGAAAGGTATATTCATATTTATAAATATAATGAAAAATTTTAAAAAATCTCCGAATTAAATGTGTATATGATTCTTTACAATATTCTTTGCTATTTCCAAGTAAAGAATATGGTTGGCATTCAGGAATATTAAAAAGAAATGAAATACAAATTGTTGAACCAGCTAATAAAGATGATAATGATGATAATGAAAGTGAAATTGATAATTTATATTGAACTAATGAAAAAAAATAGTAGTAAACAAAGAACCTTTAGAAAAGAAAAGCCAAAAAAAACTTTTAAAAAATATTCGTAAAGACCCTGAAAATTCTAAAATTGAAGCTAAAGAAAGTAGAATTTCAAAACAAGTATCTAATATTAACTTTGATAATTTACTAAAAAAAACATCACAAAGTAAAACAGAATTATTAGATTTTTTAGAATCTGCAACTATTAGAAGTTCATCAAGTATAGATATTGATAAAAATATTGATACAGGTGATAAAGAATATTTGAGAAAAGATTATCTATAAAATAAGAAAAAAAAAGTTAAAGAAATTGAAGAAGAAGAAAATAATAATAATAATAATAATAATAATATTGATGATCCTGATGATCCTGCAATAAAGAAAAGAAAGTATATATGCCATATTAAGATGAATTTGATTAAGAAGCAAATACTGAATCTGAAAGTGAATTTGATGATAATAATAGTGATGAGATACTATCAAAGATTCAACAACAACAAAAAAAGAAAAAAAGAACAACAATAACTATTAGAGAGTTTGCAGTATATAGATTTATGATTAGAAACTCAAACAAAAATGATAGCATTCTGCATCTTTCAGGCAGATTGTTTCAACAATATATAGTAAACCAGTATGTGAAGTAAGAAACAAATAATTTGAAATAGTATTATAAAAATCAAAAAAAATTAAGATCTGTAATTTTTATAGGATTACAAGATATGATTTATAATGAAGATGCCAATCTTGAAGAAATTGGCAAAAGAATAATTTTGTCATCAAGCTTTACTAGATCACCAAGATATTTACAACAATTGTATCAAGATTTTATAGTAATTGTTAGAGAATTTAGAAAACCTGATCTGTTTATAATAGTGACATGCAATTCAAAATAGTCTGAATTCTTTCTGAGCTTATACCAAATCAAACTACTTCTGATAGGCTAAATATAGTTGCAAGAGTTTTCAGATTAAAATTAAATGCAATAATTGATAATTTAATTATAAAAAATATATTGGGAAAAGTTATTGCATATATATATAATTGAGTTTCAAAAAGAGAGTTGCCACATGCTCATATACTACTTAGGGGCTTCCAGAAATTACGTAATTTTGGGGTGGGTGGATGGGTCCCCCAAAATATCAGGTTATAATTCTGGTCAAAATTTTATAATTCCGGCCAAAATTATAAAATTACAGTATACTATATAATAATAAAATCTTTAAACTTGAATAACTTTTGATATACTAGGTCTATTTAGATGATTTAACTACCAGAATAATCCTCTCAATGAGAGAAGTTTACTAAGGCAAGAATCATTAAAATCCAATCACAGGATCACAAAATAGATAATATTTAGTATTATTTTATATATATTTAAATTAAATAATATGAAAATTATCTATCTTGTGATTCTGTAAATGGATTTTAATGATTTTGGGCTTGTTGGAATCTTCTCTTTGAGAAGAACATTTTGGTAGTTAAATCATCTAAATAGGCCTAATATATCAAAAGTTATTCAAATTTAAAAATTTTATTATTTATAATTTTATAATTCTGGCCAAAATTATAAAATTATATAATAATAAAATCTTTAAACTTGAATAACTTTTGATCTACTAGGCCTATTTAGATGATTTAACTACCAAAATAATCCTCTCAATCAGAGGGTTTTAACAAGCCCAAAATAATTAAAATCCAATTACAAGATTACAAAATAAATAATATTTTGTATTATTTTATATATACTGTATTTAAATAATACAAAAAATTATCTATCTTGTGATTAAATTTTAATGATTTTAGGCTTGTTAAAATCCTCTCATTGAGAGAATTATTTTGGTAGTTAAATCATCCAAATTGGTTCAATAAATCAAAAATCATATAAATTTAAAAACTTTTTATTAATTAATACTATTTAAAATTTTTATGAAATTTGATTGGCTAATAAAGTATCAGATATAGGTGGGTGGGAATGAAATTTTGAAATTCATTAATAACAAAATATTACGTAATTTCTAGAAGCCCTCTAATATAGCTTTAGCTTTTAAAGCTGCTTTATCCAACTAGCTAATGCTAGCTTTAGCCCTTAAGACTGCTTCGCCCACCCACCCACCTATTGATATTTTAGTTTTCAAGGTGAAATCCAAAAAAACAATTTCAAGTTTTATTCAAAGAGGCACATTGCACGATAAACACCAAATCTGGCTTTGGTATAGTGTTTTGCAATCCATATTCAATTTATTTCTACTTGCCAGCCAAATAGTTCTCGAGCACTAACCGTTGATCAGAGAGCTTAAAGTTTTTTATAACTTTGGGTCTTTTTACTTCTAAATTTGAACTATTTCTTAGTTGAGGTTCACCTAGATCATTCGCAAAATCAATAAGACCCCAAACAAGTTCATTATGGAACTCTTTATATTCTTGCGTCAATTCTAAAATTTTAGAGATTAGGTATGCATTAATAATGGCAGTGTCTAATAGCCAAAAAAAAAAAAGCATCCACTTACGCCACGCAGTTTGCTAAGTGTCATAATAAGATTATAGTTGGTTAGCAGCATTTACACCGTTCATGCTGTGATTGTAATCATCAATCACTTTTGGTATTTTTAATTTTTTTTTGGCTCAGAGCCAAATACTGCTCGAATTTTTGCCACATTGGTACTTGTTTCCTTTGGTCGCCACCTTTCTCCTTCAACTTCCCATTCTTTACCCACAAGTCTATGAATAGTTGATAGTATTATGACTGGCTCATTGTCTTGCTAGAAAATAGCTAATACACTATTTACTTTAACATTGGAACAAATGTTCCAATTTAATTTAGTACTTTTATCCACTTTCAATTCCTTTGGAAATCTAGCTGCCATTTTTCAAACAGTTCTACAAGCTCCAATATTAATTTGCTAAAGGTACTGAAAGAGAGGAACACCAGTAAAATAGTTGTCTATGTATATATTGTATAAATATCATTAGTATAGAAGTTATTTAACAAGGTGAAGAACTTGAGACCCAACTTTACTAAAACTATTCACCTTTCTACATTACTCAGAGTGATATGCGATGTTGGTAGAAAAGTATATATATATCTGGATTCGCACAAAAAAAAAATCTTGAAGCCTTTTCATTCACACTATATGTATACTTTTTCCCGAAAATTGTATTATCATTTCATCCACTGAAACGTTTGATCCCAGTGTGTAGTACCTTTTGAAGTTTCGCAAACATGAGAAAGTAATGGTTCTACTTTATCAAAATAATTTTTTAATATAGATGTAGAGGCAGGAGCGGAGACGTAAAGAAACCTCTTTATTGCTTCAAAGCATTTGAATACTATTTGCTTTGAAATTTGATGAACCGGGAGCCTTGGATCTTCATTTTAATATTGGTTACAGGATGGCAACTTAAAAAGTTCCTGATAAATAGCCAAGGCAACCCAAACAAAAAGTTTGTTGCAGGTTATATCTTCTCACTGTTTACCAGTAACTCTTGCACCTTTTATTAAAGCATATTCATTCATATTAACAACTATCGTATCTATCATAGACATAGGAAAAAAAAGTAAAAAAAAATCGATCAGTTTGGAAACACCAACTTCAAAATGTAGTGGCAATTGAACACTTGCACGACACAAAGAGCTTAAATAAACCAATGGTTCAAGGATAGGTGGTAGTGGTAATCAAAGGGCTTGTTTACATTTTTTGGGGATACTTGTTGTGCCTGCATTCTCACTATTTGAATCCTCCAAGTCATTTAAAAAATGTTGGTGAAATGTTGAAATTAGTATATATTCATCATCATCGTTCATCTCTACATTTTCAAAAAAGATGATAATGAACTTGCAAATGACAAATTTGTAAAAGGTGAAATTTTAGATATAGTGATAATTTTTATTTATTTATTTATTTTTTTGCGATTTTATGTATAGCGATTTGCCAGCTAATAGCGATTATGTAAAGGTTTTAAACATTGTATCATAATGCATTAAAGGGCTGTAAAATTGAAATCTGATTGGTTGTACACCAAACACTAATTTTAGCTTAATAATATAGGTGAACAAGCTTAGTAAAATTGGGCACAATTACATAAAAAAAAAAAAATTTTAGTGGGCAAATTTGCCTGCTAGATGGTTTAAGGGATAGCAACTAGTATGCCCTCTGTGTTTTACTAAGTGCTATTGTGTTTTTACAAAAAATGTATTTAGATTTTTTGGTACAGATAATCATCTGAAAGAGTTCAACAATGTTTTAAAATTAATTTTTAAAGTTATATAAAAATCTTTACTAAAAAAGTGTTTGTATAACTATGTTTTTATTAAGTAAAAGCAAAATCAAACATGTTTTTTTTAGTAAAAAATCTTTATATAACTTTAAAAATTAATTTTTCAATAACTATTTTATTAAATTAATTCAAATTTTTTGTTACTATTATAAAAATACTTAAATTTTAATAAATTAATTTTTTTAGAATTTTAAAATTTAAGTTTAATTTTTAATTAAGTTTGATAAATTTTAATATTGAAAAAAGCCAAAATTTTATCAAATTTTAGCTCTCAATATAGTAATTAAAAAAAATTAAATTTTTTTTGCTGATCTAGAATTGTTTTATACTATTTTATAGTAAAAATTTCAAAATTATAGCTTTTTAATTCAAAAAGATAGCAGGGTGGAGATACTTATAACTGTGACTATATAACTTTTTTTTTTAATAATTAATATTAAAGATAGTGATACAGTAAAGAGGTTGGTATAATTTGAAAGCAAAAAAGATTTTAAATTCACTATTTGTTATTAAAATAGCCAAAAGTATGAATTTATATTAAAAAAATTTATTTATTATCAAAAATCTGATATAAGCTTTAGAATTTTTTTCATAAATTAGATTGCTATAAAATAGTAAATATAAAGTGAAACATGAAAAAATTAAAATTAAAAATAAATATTCTAAAGAATATTATCCCTTAAACTGTAGACAATTCCAGACAAATTTGCCTGGAAAATTGCTATAAATTTGCTTATGATTTACTTTTTTTAAAATTTAAAATATTTAAATAAAA
>CAJVPY010003612.1:0-13831 GCA_910591965.1 Dentiscutata erythropus
GACATCCGCCCGTTCCACACTCAGCCGTGTCTCTCCGTAGAAACACGTGCCTACACAGACCACTTTTTTTATAGGGTAAATAAATACAAGGAGAATTCGGTTCTGTGTATTCAACAACATGATTGGATAGCATACGAAGCATTGAAGAAATTAAAAAATAATTACAAAAGATGTTACAATCATTGCACTCAGGGTATTGGTCAGTTCTAAGGAAAATAAAATTTGATTTTTTTAAAGGAAGTAAGTTAATTTATTGCTTAATAATTTATATAATAGTTTGTCGAACTAATTTACTGTTTAAACTCTAAGTTTAAAAAAATACTTGATAGTATTTCGGTACGCTAATAATGAATCTTATAAATATTTAAGAACGAATTTACATGGCTGACTAAATTACAAATACTTGAAGATATTTCAAATAAGTCGGATAATATTTTCTGACATGCAATGCTCAATGCATAGTGGTAATATTTTGCAAGCCCAACGTGCTAATGAAAATACACAATTTTATATTGCGAGTCATGCTCTATGTTGCACCTGAACTTTTATCAGGCAAACAGCAGTTTACACAAGCAGCAGATATTCATGGATTTGGAATTATTTATGATGAATTGTTAACTAGACAAAGGCCTTTTGATGAGCGTAAATTTGATATTGATCTGCAATCAAGATTTGCAAAGGATTATGGACAGAGTTTGCTCCTGAAACTCCGACTGTCATGTTCAATTGGCAAAGAAATGTATGAGTTCAGAGCCAAATGCTCGGAAAATTAATATCGTAATTGTTAACTGGATTTGAAAGATAGCTTCAGATTAAATGTTGATAAAACTATTGAAAAGTCACCAATAATTGTTCAAAATCATCCTGACCATATATACACTAGTAAAATCATTAGCACATATAAAAATATCAAAGGTCTTATTTAACAAATTATTTGAACATAAACATTACATTATGTGTATCACATAAACAATTTCTTTAGTAATGTCCTTTACCACTGTTAAAATATTTGATATTTATCAAACAACAGATAAATTCTTAGATTTATTACAAATGCTAAACATATGGGCTGCCGTCAATAGAAATCAGGCAGATTGACATTTTAAAAAAAATCCATACCTCAGCTTTCACAGCTCATAATTCGATGAATTTTGAAGCTATCTTGATGATTTAATATTCAAGAGAAAGCTTAGAACATAATATTATTAAATCATCAAATCTAGCTTCAAAATTCATCGAGATATTAGTTTTAAACGTTGAGGTATAGATTTTTTTAAAATGTCGATCTGCCTGATTTCTATTGACGCAGCCCATATATTCAATTAAAGTGGGATAATTTTTTGATATCGAAATAAAGAGCACATTTTTGACTGTTGCTAAACAATTTTTACTTAAATATACGATCCTAATATTGCTAATTAAAATTCTTAATAATTATAAAAAGTTTTTATAGAGCACTAGAATACTTTGATAACCCTTCTTGTCATGCAAAAAAATGCTTCATATAACAATTACAATCACATATTCTTTAGCATATTTGCATAGCATAGACATCTAGATCGTGCATTTTTGAATCTATTATATAAATACAAAAATAAAATAAAATAAAATAAATAATTAATTATATACTTTTAACATTTTAATAAACTTCAAGAATTACCTCTGAATTTAGCTGATTCATATGCTATCTTAATCTCCTTAGTGTTTATTAATCTACTAGTATACATTGAACTTTGATAATTCGGTATGGCAATTTGTGCTGTTTTGATTTCTTCATTAGCAGAAATAAAACACCTTTTAATAAAAGATATTGAGGGATTCGCCATAATCATGCGCCATTCTGAAAGTTTTGAGCTAATATCTTTAGCACTAGGTCGGTTATTTGGATCAGAATCCATACATTGCTTGGCTAATTTAATATAACATTCAGGTGTTTTTTCGGAAAATTCAGGTCGTAATCCTCTACAAATATCCAACGCAAGTCTAAAGTCGAACTGATAGCCATGAAAAGGTCTTTGTCCAGTTGACAATTCTGTCATAATAACGCCCATACTATATATATCAGCTGCTTTTGTATATTGTTCACCTAATAAAATTTCTGGTGCAATATATGGCATAACTCCATAAACTTCACCTTTTGAAGCTGATTCTTTTAAATTCTTAGATAATCCTAGATCAGTAATAAAAGACTTTATAAAAATACTTTTACGTGAATCTAGCAAAACATTTCCACTATGAAAATCACAATGAACATATTCTGATTCATGAATTTTGGCCAAATCATTTGATATATCTATAAGGCACGTCAATTTGCTTTTCCAATCGAGTCTTTTAAAATTTGATACTAAAAAATCATACAGATTTCCCCTGTCGGCATACTGAAATACCATAAGGTATGTCTGAGTTTCTACGTCCTGAGTTATTCCATATATCTCAAGTCCGAGACCATTTAATCTACATTGGACGTAATTTTCGAACTTATTTAATTGGAAATATATTTATTGTCAGAATAGTAGTACATATAATATATATATATTATAACACTTTGTAAAAGCTGTGATTTTATGTGATTTAAAAATCAAATTAAATGGATTTAGGTAGTCTATACTCTGCAATAGCGTGATAAAAATGAGTGGTATCTTAATCCTTTCAAATTTTATGCTTATGAGATATCAAAAAAAAACTAAAGAGCAATGTTGTTCTTCATAACTAAGCCTAGAAAAGTATCAATCTATACCCAGAGGTGATGTAGTAAATTTATAGAATTTACTATTTTAAAAATCAATACGTGATTGTCAAGCATAGACTACTTAAACCATATACTGTTTAAAAAATATAATTTTTGATCTTATATTTTTTCATTATCACAAAAATCATACATATTTTTTTGCAAAGTGCTTCAATAAAGCATTAAACTTACTTCTTTTAAAACGCTAAGAGTTTTAAGCGCGACTTTGCATGATTGTTCACGTGCTTGTAAATTATTTTTAATTATTGGCTTGCCATCTGACCAGATTGCAGAAAATATTGTACCAAATCCACCTTTACCAATGATTTCAAGGTTAGCTAACCTATTAAATGGAATCCATTCAATCAAATCCTCATATTTTGTAGTTTTAATCTGAAGACCTTTTACATAGTCATCGATTTCTTTATTTCCACTAGTCCAACTTCTACTTATTCTCTGCGGATCACATAATTGACACCAAGTTTTCGAAGTATTATGTTGGCCACAAGTTACACATGCATTCAAAAATTTACATTTTACCAAATCATTATATGAGTCTTCATATCTATTCATCATGCGATAAACGGCTCCACGGTTTCTTAATGCAAATTCATTATTTGGTTAAATTTCTAATAATTTACTTAAATCTGTAACTGATTCTTTATATCTATTCATCATGCGATAAGCAGCTCCGCGGTTTCTTAATGCAAATTCATTATTTGGTTCAATTTCTAACGATTTACTTAAATCCGTAACTGATTCCTTATATTTATTCATCATGCGATAAATTGCTCCACGGCTTCTTAATGTAATTTCATTATTTGGTTCATTTTTTAATGATTTATTTAAATCTTCGAGTATTTTTTCACGAATACTTAATATTTCTGCATTATTTGGTTCAATTTCTAATAATTTATTTAAGTCTGCAAGTGATTTTTCGTATCTTTTCATCATGCGATAAATTTCTCCACGAATTCTTAATACGAATGTATTATTCGATTCTTTTTCTAATAATTTGCTTAAAATTTCAAGTGTTTTTTCAAGAATTATTAATACAAATGCATTAATCGGTTCTATTTCATTTAAATCTTCAAGCGTTTTTCCAAAAATTCTTAATGTTTCTGTATTATTTGGTTCAATTTTTAATGACTTATTTAAATCTGCAAGTGATTCTTCATATCTTTTAATCGTGCGATAAGCTTCTCCACGAATTCCTAATATATATACATTATTCGATTCGATTCTTAGTTCTTCAAGAATTCTTAATGCAAATTCATTATTTGGTTCAATTTCTAATGATTTACTTAAATCTGTAATTGATTCCTCATATCTATTCATAGTGCGATAGATTGCTCCACGGTTTCTTAATGAAAATGCATTATTTGGTTCAATTGCTAATAATTCATTTAAGTTTTCGAGTATTTCTTTAAGAATTCTTAATGCTTCTGCATCATTTGGTTCAATTTCTAAAGATTTATTTAAATCAACAAGTGATTCCTCATATCTATACATAATATGATAAACATCTCCACGTATTTTCAATGCAAATGCATTATATGGTTCAATTTCTAATGACTTATTAAAATCTGTAAGTGATTCTTCATATCTCCTCATCATATAATAAGTTGCTCCACGACATCTTAATGCAAATGCATTATTTGGTGCAATTTTTAATAATTTATTTAAATCTGCAAGTGATTCTTCGTATCTATTCAACATGCGATAAGTTTCTCCACGGTATCTTAACGCAAATGAATCATTTGGTTTATTTTCTAACAACTTATTAAAATCTGCAAGTGATTCTTCATATCTATTCATCATGTAATAAGTTGCTCCACGACATCTTAATGCATATGCATTATTTGGCACAATTTCTAATGATTTATTTAAATTTGCAAGTGATTCTTCGTATCTATTCAACATGCAATAAGTTTCTCCACGGTATCTTAACGTAAATGAATTATTTGGTTCAATTTCTAATGACTTATTAAAATCTGCAAGTGATTCTTCATATCTCTTCATCAAATAATAAGTTTCTCCACGATTTCCTAATACATTTGCATTATTTGGTTCAATTTTTAACAATTTATTTAAATTTGCAATTGATTCCTCATGTCTATTCATTATGTGGTAAATTTCTTCACTGATTCTGATAATAAATTCTAAATAAATACAATTATTTGGATTAGTTACATATATTGTATAAATTTAGATTCATAAGTCAACATTATATAGATATTTATCAAAATCCAACACCCTAACACTGACAATGCTTGCTGGAAAAACCTGGGCAATCACAAACCCCCAAAACAATTGCCGTTTATTAAAATTTAAATCAAAAAACAATTTAAATATGCTGCAAAAAATATTATAACTATAAGACGTGTACTACTTGTTTAAATAAATATTAATAATAAGTATTGAAATATTAATTTGGGCAAAGTTTGGAATTTGGGATGGACAACTCAAACTATAATAGTTTGGGATTAGCTTTTAGAGCTGCAAGCATAATCTAGCTGACAAAAAAATACGCCAACTCATAATTCTGCAGCCAAAAAACCACAAAATTTTTAACTTCTGAGTATTGCATCAGAAAATGTACCATAAGATTTAAAGTCAGGAAAATTTGATAATTATGATTAAGTTGTCGGAATTATGACTTCCATGCCTATGTACAGATGTAGCGGTTGGAATTTTGATATTTGAATTCTGGTCCAATGGGAGGCAGTTGTCGTAGTCACATATGAACGACTGTAAATCGATTACTGAATTTTCACAACCTTGAAAACTGAATTATGTAACAGCTAGTTGTTCTAGACGTTTAAACAACATGATAAAATTAAAGATGAAGAGAGTAAAAATTTATAATAGAATCGTTATAAGCGGAGTTATCAAGGTAACTAGAATGAATGGGGCAGAGTTTAATATAGTGAAAATTCATTAATAATTTACAGGTTTTTCTCCCCTTATCATTTAGACTTGGTACCATCATATTGTCATGACAATTACTATACCTGATGATGTTTCACTTGTTTCAGTACAATTACAACTTAAAGAGAAGATGAGTCAACTCATTTGAAAGCTTATTGTATTTAAGTGTATTTACCCGTAAATAGCTGTTACTATGTACAGTATATCGTGTTATTTTAATACAAAAGATCGTCAAAACAATTTCTTAATATTTTAAAAAGAAGGAAATCCCGTTTAGTTGTTTGTTTTTGGGTGTTTTCCTATTTCATTTTAAGCCGTCCTATTTTAATTTGATATCTTATGTTTTTGTAATTTTTGTATTACATCGTGATCCGCCGCATTATTTATTTTATCCGATAAGGACACTGAATTGTATTTTACATACGTACGTACGTTGTAAAAGTGGCAAATGATCAGGAATCACAAAATATGTGCAATACGGATATCAACTACCACTAAAACTAATCTAAACAATACTCTAAACTACCGAACTCTATCAACCCTAATGGTGGAAGGCACGATCGAGGCGTGGAAGAACTTGGTCCGAGTTATTAGGGTCAAATAGAGCTCTGGATTACATCACGAGGCTCTACTTCGGGATCACGGGTTTAGACTACTAACTCTATGCGAATTTCACTTATCGGAGGGGGTAATTGGAGCGAAACTTTAAAGTCAGAATACTTGACTCTATGAGTCTAACTCTAAGGAGTTCTACAGACGTTTTCTACTTAACTCACTGACTGACTTTATTATAGATGCCAAAGGCATCATATTTATAGTTTCTATGCTACATAGTGGCTATGTTCGCTATGCTATATTCGCGTTGATCACTATGTACGAAATGTACATGGTTTCTATGTACAAAATGTACATGGTTTCTATGTACAAAATGTACATGATTTCTATGTACAAAATGTACATAGCTTCTAAACCTAATATGCATCTGATCTACTATGTGCGAAAAAATTTATTCCAAGTCACGATTTACCCTTTTACAACGTACGTACGCTCTAGCAGTTATGTCTATACATGGATGTCTAAATTATTTTGCCATTGTCGTAAATTTAAATGGCTAAATTATTTTAGATTGTCTAAATCATAAATAATATAGAGTGTCGAAAATAATTTAGGCTGCAAAAATTATTTTAGTAGGCCGAATATATTTTAGATTGTCTAAAATATTTTAGGATGTCTAAAATATTTGCGCCATTCCAAAATATTTAGAATGGCGAAAATTAATTATATTGATATTTTAGAATATAAAACTGATCTTTAGATCAAATAGTTTTAAGAATTGATTGTTAAGTAGAGCTTTGATCCTATTTTTTCAGGACTATCCGGATTGAGTTCGGATTCTCTTTCATGAATCCGGTTATAATTCGAATTGAGTAAATTCGAATTTGATTCGAACTCAATCCGGAAAAATCATTGATCAACCAATAAAAGTTGCGAATTTTGAAGCTGGTAAAAAAATTTAATTTAATTTTATCATTATTACCAGATATTAGATCTGTTATTAAACGACGGGTTAGATTTTAACATCTCCATTACCATACCCTGCAAGATAAAGGTGAATAATCAGCGTTTCCAAAAATAAGACAGCAGTCATGTGAGTTTTAGCCAATCATCGGTATAACAATAATTACAGTAAATACAGTAAATGAAGCAAAAAAAATCATTATAACAGCTCTTTATGGATGAAAAAGTTTATATTTCAAAATCTCTATGGTTAGTAGAGTTCTAATCCGGATAAATTCATCTCCGTATCTGAATTATCTGAATAATTTGGATCGCTCAGATATCCAGATAATCTGAAAGATATTCGTAACCAAATATCTGAATAAATTCAGATCCGGACTGTATAAGATCATTCTAACAGCTCATTATGATTATTGTTAGGATGAGAAAGTTATCATTCTAGCAGCTCTTTATGGTTAGTGTTAGGATGAGAAAGTTTGTATATAAAATTATTTATGATTAGTATTAGGATAAGAAGGTTTGTATTATATAACAGCTCTTTATAATTAGTGTTAGGATGAGAAAGTTTATATTATAAAAATCACTCTAACAGCTCTTTATGGTTAGTGTTGGGATGAAAAAATTCATGTTATAAAATAATTCTAACAGCTCTTTAAAGTTAGAATTTAATAATTTGATTATGGATGTTTGTACTATATATAAAATTTTATAAAATATATATATATATACATATATTGCTGATATGCCCATCTTTTCAATAATATATCTAATTCATATAATTCACATTTGCAATATTAATTATTCAATATGGTACTTAAAATAATCTTTATATTAATCTTTAACTTAACACTAAAAATAGAAACATACGCTGATGCAATATAATACAATATTTATTAATTATTGCTGTTTTGTTGATTTTTCTTTTGGTGATAGACTTTTGGTGTGTGAACTAAACGCATCTCTATAATTGTTTTGTCTGTTTTGCCTTCATTATTATATCCATAATATGCATTTCAATTTGATGTATAAAAGAACTGTGTTACAGACAGAAGCATTGAAGATCAAAATTTTTAATATATAGATATTTATTTTTTATCTTATTTTTTTTAAAAAAAAATTTTAAATTACCAGTAGGGTGGCTATACCACAAAAAGCGGTCTATGGTTATGTGTAGTATAGTCATTCATATTAAATCCCATATTCTGTCTATTAGCATCGACCAATCTGAACTATAACAGATATGTGTTAATCTAGTAAGGATTGTGATCCAAATAATCCTCATCCTCAATTCGCATTTAGTTGATGAAACACATGATAGAAGTTTTCGTTAAAAAAGAAATTTTATAAATGCACTGTATATACTGAAATAAGAGATCATTGTAGCTGGGTAATGTGCCATCAACCTGGCATGCATTCAAGAATTGCACTAAACAACAATAGTGAATAAGCTCCATGCAATGGCATAGCTTCTTCAAAATGTGCCATAAAAATATAAACTAATTTCAATTAATAGTAATACTGAAATTCAAGAATTCTATCTTACTATTATTTAAACTTTCCAGTACTACTTTATTTGCATATCTTACATTTATATATAATATCTAATTTAATAATATTATTATTATTGGCAGTCTATAATAATATTGACAGCCATAATAGTTTAAACAGTCATAATAATTTAGATAGCCTATAATAATTTAAATAGTCTATAATTATATCAATAACCAAAAAAAATTTAGACATATAACATTTTGAAATACTGTGGCAAAAATACTAAAAAAATTTTGCCATACCGTCTGCTGTAAATCACCCCTATTTTAGACACCCATATATAGTTATGTCCCCATATCGAACTCATGTTAAAATAGTTAAAATATGATGTTTGAAGATCGATTATTGGATTCAACTCAAGTGTTATTATCATAGTTTAGTTGTATGAAATTTCTGTCTATACTAAATCTCAAACAAGGATATTTATCATGATGCCAATTATTGTTATGTAGATTAAAATTTTGATTTTATAAGTATGTTGAAATCACTAAACCTGATTTTGCAGATCATTTGCAAATCAAATTAGGAGAAACTAGTTTTGGAGAGTTTCAGACTTATAGGGTGAAACTAAAATTTCTCTGGGCAAATCTTTTCAGGCTTTGGGGAAGGTTTAGGCCGAAACACTTGTTGCGATATCTGAAATGAGCTGCATAACAATTGGGTCACCAACCAACAAAATTGGGGATAAAATACAAAAGAGGCATGTTAGATTTGGATGAGTAGTTAGTAAACAAATGTAGCTTTATACTATGTGAGACTTAGGCCTTTTATTATTTTGGATAAAGCCAGAATTGCCCTATACAGAAGGCCAAGAGACCTTTATTTATAACTAATTCAATATTTATTATTACAAAGAGAATACACCTTTTAACTAGAATTACCCTTAGTACTATAATTATTAGGATTTACCACATTCCCTCTATCTGCCTAATTTTTCATATTTTCCAAATTCTCTAATTGGGGTGTTGCATGCTAAATGATTTACTATCATAGTACAGCACTATATGATTGGCATACTAAGTAAGATTTTTAAAATTTGTCTTTATTAAGAAAATTTATTATAGTACTTTTATAATAAAAACTATGTATTTTTAAAATTTTATAACTCTTTTTCTAGTAAAGCAAATTCAATTCTGTAACTTGCAAATAATATAAAAATAGTGTAGCTTTAAAACTATGTTGAGATATTTTTAATTAATTTTATTAATTTGGTTAAATTTATAAATTTAATAAATTTTGATAGTTACTTAACAATTAAGTAATAGAGACCTACTAAAATTTTTATATTAATATTAAATATGACAATATAGTTTTAAATCCATGCTATTTTTATATCATTTGTAAGTTACAAAATCGAATTTGCTTTACTATAAAGAGAGTTATTGCATTTTTTTAATATTATTTAAATGATTAGATTATAGAGACCTACTAAAATTTTATATTAATATTATTGCGGTTTGCATAATTTTGTGACCCCTATAATTAATTTTTTTTATAATTAAATGATTGTAATTGTGATCACAATTGCCAAGGCTGGCCAACTTATCATGAATCTGAGTTTGTGTCAAGCTCTGATTTATGAAAAATTGGCTGGCTTTGGCAATTGTGATCGCAATCAAAATCATTTAATCATAAAAAAAATTAATTATAGGGGTTACAAAATTATACAAACTGCAATAAATATAGCAACTTAGTTTTAAAACAACATTAATTTTATATTATTCACAAGTTATAGAATAGAATTTTCTTTACAAGAAAGGAGATTATATCTTTTTTGAAAATATATAGTTTTTTAAAAAAACACTAAAATAACACACATTTTGATCGACAAAATTTTATGCAGTAATTGGTTGTTTATTTGTGATTTTATTAGACAACTATAGATCATGTGTTAAATGTGATCAAAGCATGTAAAAAACTACATAAAATATGATAATTATGATGATTATTGCCAATATTACAATTATAGTTTGTATAATAGAATTCAAAAAGAAAATTTTAACAATAAAAATGATTTGTAATCATTGTTGAAATTTCTTTTTCAAATTCTACTACCAACTATAATCACAATAATGCAAAAATTGTGTAATCTTTTTTTTGAATAAAATTAGTTAGTTGTCCAATTGGGTAGAGATAGCTATATGGCTTGAGATACAAACTTATGGAAGTATGCCAAGTAAGAATTAAGAGAGTAATTCTCTGTTAGGTACACCAAACTAGAAGCAATAAGTGTCTACTTAAAGCAATATATACTGATTTGGAATTTGAAATAGTAGGTAATATGGCAGATATGCAAATACTAATTGGCAGTTGGTGATGGATATACAAATTC
This sequence comes from Dentiscutata erythropus, assembly GCA_910591965.1. Lineage (NCBI taxonomy): Eukaryota > Fungi > Glomeromycota > Glomeromycetes > Diversisporales > Gigasporaceae > Dentiscutata > Dentiscutata erythropus. The sequence continues at coordinate 11,061 of CAJVPY010003612.1, forward strand.
AGGTCAGCTGTATAGTAGAAATATAGTTGGCTCTAGTGGGTTTTTAGTCATAGATAAATAGTTTATATATCTAATATTCTAGTCTTAGTACTTGATATAACATGTACATATATCAGTACCATCATATATCAATTATTTAAGTATTAAATAAAGTCTTATTGTGGGTGCTATACCCTTAAAATTAAAAAAATAAAAAAATAATTTATATTAACTAAATTTATATAAAATTTAAATATATTATTTTTAGAGTTGGCATAGACTTATCAATGGTTAAGCTTGACTAGACTAGTTTAACCAATTTGACTAGTTGGTTAAAGAGTTTAGTATTGGTCAAATTGGTCAAAGAATATTTAAAATATATAGTATATATGTATATATATATTTTTTTATATATATATTTTTATATATATTTACTTTGTATATTAAATTTATTTATTAATAGACTAGGCCATTTGACCAATTTGACTAGACTAATGAATTTTTGGTTGACTAGTGATTTGGCCAACTCTAATTATTTTGTAGTAATTTTTATTTTAATTTTGTAATTAGAACAACTCTTAATAATGATTTGGGTTTTTTGTAAATTGAATTTGAATTAAAAGTTAAAAGAATTTCTTGTATATTTTTTTAAATTTTGAAAAATTTTAAAGCAGGCTAACAAATAATTTTGAGTATTAAATAGCTTAAAGGGTCTTAGTTTAGAGATAGCAGAAGCAAAAGATATTCACAAAAAATTTAATAATAATTCTGAATCTATAAAGTTTGTAAATTTATATTATATTAATAAAAAAATAAATAAAAAATAAATTAATTAACCAGAAAAATTATAGCAATAGTATTATCTCTTTGTAAAAGTTTAGTATAAGGCAATACTACTAAGTGAATAATATCTGCCAAATGCTATTATTTAGTTAGTATTAATATTAAGCTGTGATCAAAGTTCTTCTTAATAAATTATTATTATTTTTTAAAATTTAGATTAACAGTTCTAGTTATCTGACAAATTTTTTAATTATTTTTTATAAACATAATATCCAAATGGAAAATATAAAAACAGATATATTTCTAAAATCTAAAGAAAAATATTAATAATTTAACAATTATATAGGATCTTTGCTAGGAAAATCACCCTTCAGGATTTTCTGATCAAGCTAATTCAGAAAAGCTTAGACCAAAATGCTGCTTCCTATTCATATGTAAAACATTCTTTTACTTTACTGATTTAACAGTTTATTTAATAAGCTATCAAATTAATAAAGCAAATGGTGATTAACATATGAATAAGAAGCAGCATTCTGGTCTAAGCTTTTCTGAATTAGCCTAATCGGAAAATTCCAAAGGGTGATTTTCTTAGCAAAGATCCCATATAATAATAAATAAATATTTTTATAAACAATTTTTAAATAATTTTTTGATATAAAATATTTGTTATTTATTCATTCAAGTTTGAGTATTATGTTTTATATTCACTATCTTTAAATAATCTGTAATATAATTAATATTTTTCTGTGAATATGCTTGAAAATAAAACTAAAAATAATATATTAAAAAGGATAAAATACATATTTATCTACAAATTAAAAATTAAATAAAAACTTGTTACTATTTTTGCTTCGATCCTTATCATTATAAATTTTTTTAAAAGTATTATTACTATTATTAAGTGAGATATTGGAAGTAAAGAAAGTATTAAGCAGTTATTTTTTTTATATATTTAGAAAGCTATTATTAGTTTTTGATAAAAGAAATTAAAGGAAATATCAAGTAAAAAAAATAACCAAGCAAAAGAAATAATTAATGAAAAAAATAATTAAGCAAAAACTAATCAAGCAAAAAAAAAATAAAAAAAAAAAAAGTAACTGAGAAAGAAAATAATTAAGCAAAAGAGAGTAACTGGTAAAAATTTTTATAAATTGATTAGACTATATATTAATATATAGATAAATAAAAAACTACATTATACTGTTTTATATATATATATAATATTTATTCTTTTTTTTATTAGCTAGAAAATTTCAATAAATGGTGTCGCTAAAAGAAAACTGAAAATTTAAATATGATTTATATTTAAATTTTTAGGGTTTCTTTTAGTGACACTTAAATAATACCCTATCTTACTATTTGTTGTTTATGCCTACTTTCCACAAGATCATATCATGACTGGGAATCTTCCATGGAAAGATTCTGGTCACAAATAAGCAAACAAAAATTATAATAAAGGTATGTAATGCAGGGTATTGTTCATGAATTTCCTGGGAGGAGTTAAAAATTACAACAAAGATTCTGATGATCATATGATGCAGATGGCCCTTCGGGCCATCTGTATTCTATAATCATCAAGAATCTCTGTTGTAAATTTTAAGCTCCCAGGAAATTAATAATACTTAAACTTTTTATGACGTGATAAAAGTTCGATTAAATAAAACAAATCGACATCATGTTGTCATATGGAACATAGGGTAATTTATTCCCGGGAACGGGGTTAGTCATAGCTAAAACATGTCGAGATCCCGTGATCGCTGACCAGTCAAAATAGTCAAATAATTAGGAATCAGTTTGATTATGATTATCGTATTACACATTATTCGACTATTTTGACTGGTCAGCGATCACAAGACTGCGACATTTTTTCACCATGACTAACTCATCTACGGGGAAATAAACACTATATAAAATAAGGAATAGCTGCGCAGTGCGTGACGCAGCGCAGAACCAGTACGATCATGCACAAGTTTCTAAAAGAAAACACATTTTACTTTCCTTATCATTAC
>CAJVPY010003613.1:0-13830 GCA_910591965.1 Dentiscutata erythropus
CAAGTGCGGTTCTTCTTATGCCCTTTTCCCACGTCTTACTTTTTTCTTGCAGTATGTTACTGTTTTTTAGTCAAAAAATTTTTCAGAAAAATATGGTCCAGATGATCGTTGGAAAGAGTTGAGTGAGTATTTATGGTTTTAGTTTTTTGAAAATAGTATTTGACTAATAGATAAAAGAGTTTGTATCTAATAATTAGTATTGTAGATATATAGTATGAAGCTATGGGTTACTAATTATTGTATTTTTGAGAAGACAAAACCAGTATAGCTTTCTTCTTTTAGAAATATAAAAAAGTCTAAAGAAGATGTATTAGCAAGTATTCATTATTTGCTAATCTAAGTTGTTCTAAGTAAAGAATATACTTGCTACAAAGCTGTTGTTTAAATACTTTATATTTGCTGCTTTTTGATTTAGAAAAAAGTATTGCTATTCTAAATAATTTGTAGCCAAGCCATACTAGAGTTAATTATTATACTGATTTTATATAATATATTATTTAAAGAGAATTATAATTTGGTGCACTATGCACCTCTATAGCAAACTCTTAGATTAAAATTAGTTAGGGTTAAAGTTAGAGTTAGGATTAAGGTTTAGATTAGGGTTAGGTAAAATTGTGAGATGAGTATTTTTACTTAGTTATACTCTAGTAAAATTTTATTTTATTTTTTTTTAAATTGTTAACAGGTCTGGCTATGACTATTCTTATTTATTAATATTTATAATAATATAAATACATAGAAATGTAAAGATAAAAGTCTGGCTCTACTCAGTTCCATATTGTGATGTGAAAACCTAGTTCAGGTCTAAGTTGCAACTCTGTTCTACCAGATTATAGATAACTGGAATTATTCAAAAAAAAAATTCTATAAAAAACAAAAACGAACTATGACTAAAAAGAGAAAATGAACAAAAGAGAGAAAAGGGAAAAAGCAAAGTAAATAAAAAATAAAAAAACCTAAAAAAAGAAAAAAACAGGAAAAAAATAAAAAAAATTTTATAGAACAAGGATAAAAAGTTGAGAGGGATTGCATCTTTCTTTGTAACAAAAATACACTATTATAATCTGTGCAAGGCTAAAAAAATTATATAACAAATGCAACGATTGTATATCTCTAGTATAAGGCTTTGCCTTAACGTTAAAAGTTTTTTTGACTTATGACTGCTTTTAGATATCTCTTTAACCAGAGGCCCAATCTGATTTCCCTGGAGTAGCACCATATTTGTAAACAAACACGTCACATGGTTGCATTCTACTGAGTCTATCTAAATTTAGAAAATAAACAATACTAATCTTTTGGAGGAGGTAAGCCAAATTCCTACTTTTTATAAAAAATTTTGGAAAACCGATGATAGGACGAGAAAAAGAAAGAGAAAAGTCACCAAACCAAAAGAAAAAGTGCAGCTTTAGAAAAGAAAAAGGTTTGTTGTTTTCCCTGTGTTCTTCTTTGAAGTAACGACCTAGAAACTTTGTTGACAAAGTTGAGCTTTTTGCCTACACTTCACCAAGATTTTATATACAAGGGTGCCTCTTGTCTGTTATCTTGTATAGTAACACTCTTGGCTTATATGCCAAATGTCTCTTTAGAGGAGTTTCAAAAAGCAAATAACATTGACCTCTAGACAAACCACAACATAGGCCACAACTCTCCAACAAAAAATTTGTTTTTCTATTAGTGGGAAAATTTGGTTTTAGTAATCGTCAGAAAGAGTTCCATCTAAAATCTCCTAGTAAAATTTTGAGATATAGCAAATTTTAAGTAAAGTTATGATTTGTTAGGGTTAGAGTTAGAGTTAGGGTTAAGAATCAGGTTAGAGTTTAGGGTAAGGTTAGGTAAAATTGTGTAATGAACATTTTTTGTTAGTCGCACAACAGGGTTACTTTAGTAAAATTTTGAGATATAGCTAGGGGTGCATCATGGTGCAGGTGTACTATTTTTTAAAATCCTTATTTAAAATATATTTTACTAACTTTATTATAAATTTTTTTAAAATTATTAAAAAACTTTTAATTAATTAAAGTTCAAAGTTTGTATAACTTTAGAGTTTGCTATTAAAATTTTTTTATATTTTTTAAAATTTTATATATTTCATCTATAAAAAAAATTTTTGCTCTTAATTTTTATTAGTAAATTACTAAAAGTGCAATAATAAAAGTTGCTATCCTTTATATAATCTACAATATTGTATTAGAAACTATATTTTTAAAGCTAATATTTAAAAAGTTGTCAAGAAATCGTAAATTATTTTTTTAATTAATTTTTCTTTAAAATTTTATATTTTGGGCTTATAAGCAGCTACAATTTTTTTCTTTATAATTCAAATACAAATATAGCAAGAATATAATCTTTATTATTGCATAAAATTTTATTTAAATATTTTAAATATTTAAAAAAGTAAATCAAAAACATAGTTATAGTATAAATTCAGAAATAGTTTTTATATATTTTATATGATAAAAAAAACAAAATTATTTATTTTTAAAAACTAATTTCTTAACAATTAGTAATTTAATTTTGCTAAATTTTAACTATATACAATATTTATTATTATATATATATAAACTTAATATTTTTTTAAAAAAAAATTTATTTTTTCAAATTTTATTATTGATTATTATATTATTAAAACAATAAAAATAAAAAGTTTGCTATTTATCATCACCAGTGTTGCTATATCTTAAAATTCTACTAAGAAAACGGGATTGAGTACTCTAAGTAAAAATTTTATAAAAATTATTAAAATCGGAACTTTATCTAATTTACATTATATTATATAAAAAATAATATCTAAAAATACACCCTTTTGGCAAAAAACTATACTGGTGATAACCACCAATGGTAATACGTAGTAATCTAAAAATGATATCATATAATAGGAGATACAAATCTTGCACCGGTCCATATCACGTATTTGAACGAGAGCAAATGATATCATGATATCATGATATCATTTTATCATGTAAACAAATTGACGGTCATGAATCATCAGTGAAAAGTGTCTGGTACTTTAAACATGCTTAGAAATATTCAGAATCTGGGCATTCCCGTACGTGGAATAGTCAATTACCAAGAAAGATATAAGAAAGCTGATAATAATGAAAGGTATACACGTGATTACATGTGATCATATATCATACTTTTTTACCTCTTGATAAATTCCGAATAATTAAAAAAATTAGCGTTTGCCCCAGAAAGTGCCTCCATTGCGTAATTTTTATGGTCAGTGTCTGATGCATTACGAAGATTACAAATATTTTAATGCAAAATGACGCATATACTGCCTCATTATTAACGTACAAATTTGTAAAATTACGCAAAGATAACGGTTTAGAAGAATGGTTCTGAAATTCGCAAATTAACTAATATATTATCGTTATTGGATAATTGAATTCATATAGCTGAAAGTTTCCTGTTATATTCTTGTAAATAGCTGAAAAAAAACTCATCGTACAGACAGGATGCATGGCGTAAGGACGTGATAACTAATTATTTATTATATTATTTTTCTTTTTAATAGTAAATGTAGGTCGTATAACAGGTGTTATACGCCAAATAGACTCATGAGATTTATTTGTTATAAAGAAAAGGAAAAATAAATCCGTTATTGGATGCACCGCAGGTCAGCACATTAAATTCAAAGCCAGATACTTCTTTTATTTGTCATCCAAAATGATCATCAGATCACGGTATTCTCATTTCTTCTGACAAATAAAACTGTTTTTGGATGCAATAACTATTTATTATATGGCATGTGAATTTTATTGTTACCATCGGGATAGGTAAGCATACTCAATGATTGTAAAGGAAAGAATTGGAAAGGGTTTATTTACTAACGTTGAATTCTTACATAAAAACCTAGAATGAGTATCTTTGGTAATCCGAAGGTAGCAGGTCAATTTTGATTTAAAAGAATCTTACAGTTTAAGTTTAAAATCATCAGCCGTTTTTGAGAGTCATACGATGCATAACGATAAGATAATGAAAGATCATACTATCTTAGGAATCATTGTTATCCGCTTTCAGTGGATTGGGCCTTATCATTGGTTTAGGCCAAAATTTTCAGTTAGAGCTACTGTATTAATGTTAATGTAGTTGATTAAAACATTTAATTTTATGCACTTAGAGAATGAATAATTTTAGGATTAAAAGAATGCAGCAGATTAGCGGATTCGTTTTAAGTCCAAAATCATCGAAAATGATTCAATTACGTATTCTTCATTCTTGAGTAAGGATTAGATCCGGGTAGAAATTACTAATATGATTATCCGAAACACTATGAATAATTTGTCCAGTTAACCCTATTCTCGAGGTATCAATATTATTTATGTCTACCATTTATTATAAACAAACTACTAAGTAATGGCGATATTTCAAGAATAGCCCCGATTCGTTTTCAACGATTTTGGACTTGGACGAATGTAACGTCCATTTAAAAATAAAATCATTAAAACATATCAATAGTTTTTCGAACGTGCGTGCTGCGTACAATAATACGTACGTACGTACGAAAGTTGGTCTATGATCGCCCTCGTGTAACGATGATTTTAGAATCTCGTAAAAAAATATTATAATTACAATATGATGAAACATAAACATATTACAAACTGTAGCGGTAGGGTTTAGTCTAATCTTCGAAAATATAGGTTAAACATTATTTCAAACTTTTCTCCTCCACTACTGTATTTTAATGATTTCAATTTTTATTTTTTCAATTCTCCAATTATTATTGGACACAACTCTGTCAGCTCATCGTAACACCCTTAATGTGGATCATTACTTATCTTACTTATCTATGGAGGTGATGTATTTTAATTGATATTTAATTATTTATATACAAAAGGGTTGAATTCCTTGGCACAAAACAATGCCAATCAGGTATCTATAATTATATATCTATACTATATACTAGAGTTTAACTCTTATGAGCTTCAATGACTTTAATTATTCAATTTCTGACTTAGTATTAAGCTTGTTGGGCGAGCTAAATATAAACAGCCAATCAGATTTTAATGTTGAAGCTTGCAACTGAATAAGATTCACCAGCAAGTCTAGTGTTACAAACTGAGGTCCATTCTTTAGTATTTAACTGATACTACTAATGTAAAACGACTACTAATGGAATGAAGCTTATTCTATTTATTACACAGGAACAGGATGATATCTAAAAAATTTAGCAGTTATATTTGTACATCTAGTAGGTTTACATATGTAGCGCCCGATCGGCTCACATATACCCTTTTTTATCTTGAAGCCTGCTTCTGATGTTCGTATAATAGCATGTGTTAGTAACGTTGATTTATTACCCAATGATTCGCATTATCTTTTGATCTTGACAACTAAACGCTCTCTTATAATTGTATATAATAGTTACTATCCAGTGTTTATAAAAGTGGTTCATACTATACATGGATCAAAGGTTTGAAGATCCTGTACTTACTTTTTTTAATGAAATATATACATTGAATTTGAATATTAAGAATATCCTTTTTTTTTTGAAGAATTCTCGGTCACGTGTTGATCATCTAGTCGATAATCCTCGAACGTCAAGTCATTCATCAAGCATACTTTCATGGAAATCATGTACAAGTACTTTAACCTGTATTTATATTATCGTTTCATAGAAGACCTGTACAGGCATCAATATACGATTTATCGGGAGGTTTTTTTTATTTTCTCTTTTTGCATCGACAAATTCGGATTTTGAAACGTCGATTTACTTCGACAAGCATAAAGCAACGTATAATATTTATAATATTTTCAGTTATAGCGCTTTTCAAGAGAATCACGGTTGTTGTTCCTAATCCAAATCTCACATATATCCATTTCTGGTTCTTTTGGCATTTATTACGATAATACACGTGATTCAAATATGATTGGTTTAATTAAAATCGACGATATATCCGGTTACCAGACTGGAGGTTCCCGAAACTTTGGGACTTATCGACGATTTTGGTAATTTTGTGGATTTTTTGCCGAATCTTAGATTAACAAATTTCGTTCGCGTATGACAAAATATCAGAATACGTATTACGTGAGTTCTAAATGGGAACGGCCATATTGCGGAAACACTCCGGGGTGTTACGATTGAACCTCTTTTTAAAAGCACATATCTATCTTTTTTAACGCAGATCATTTTTAACAGTTTCAAAAAATATATATATAGCGTTTAGAATATGAGCACGTGATGCGAATATAATACACATTTCCTTTCCCACACCCTACACTTAAAGAGGGTCCATTAAATATTAATGAATTCCCTAAAAAATAAAATGGATTAGGATCTAATATATTCGCTTGGAAAATTCATATTGATGACTATTGATGACTAAGGTCCCTACTCTCAAAATAACTGAGATGTCATTTATACAATTATATGATGTGCTTAATATTTACCATTACGGCAAAGATCGAAAATTTGCCTAAGATGCACTTCTACACTATACATGTTTGGTAATAATAACGAAGCTCTGACCAAACCTTCAGACTAGTTTTTCCCACCGATAAAGTGATGCAATTTCAATGAATTGCAAAATTATTTAGCTTTCAACAAAATTAACGTTTATACTCTTACCTACTCATACTTAATGATATGTAAATATCTGGGACACTCTTTCTTTTTCTTGCATGGTATAATCATTTGTTCGAATGATTATAATGGTGGTGAAATGTAATCAATCTTATCTTCTCCAAGCTATCAACTCCAGAGATTTGAATGATTTTTCCAGATATATATTGTTTATTGTGGCCTAGTTATACTACATGATTATACTAATTGGTTAATTATAGTTTAGCGCTTTGATTCAGCCTACCGCGTGTGAATAAATAAGTTCGGGTATACTAAAATTATTTATTTTATGTTGCTTTTAACAACACTGACAAAGTAAACTATTCAATGCCTTTCAGATGGCGTGATTTATCAATTGAAACATCAAACAATTAATACTTTTGTGCGTACGTGTATTACAATCTCTAATTAGGTAAAGATTGTTATCGTAAATTCTTTTAGCAAACAAAAGAACTTTAAAGTACATAAAAGCAAGTATATATAACGCTTAAAATAGAACAGCAAACTTATCAGTTTAAATATAATAATACTTGAAAAAAAATAAAAAATAAAATAAAAATGAAAAGATGAACAAGCTTATAGTTTCATAGATTCATATGATTGACATAACGAAAAAAAAGTTATGTTCATACATACAACAAAAAATATACAAAGGTTATATATCGTTAGGACACAAATATGGTAGTCTTAAAAAATTATGAGGGAAGGGATTAAATTCACGATTTGCATAGCATGTAACGGATTTTTTTTCCCGTGAACACCAACAATTAGCCAAGGTACTTTTTTATGAAATTTTGCTGCATTGATTGCATCGATTACACCGATTTTCGAATCATCCTTGGCATCTATTGGACAGAAACAATTAGCGTTTTTCTTTTGTTTTTTTAAGATGATTACACAAACAAGTGTACAAACCAGTTACCCGGTATTCAATATACGATTTTTATTCAATTATTTGCGACTGTAAAAATTAGATGAGCTAATGTTAATAATTTTGCTTTCAGCGATAAACCGGCATTCTTATAAAAGGTTTAGAACTCCTTTAAGATATTATTAGAACGGAAGTCTTATGATCCATAAAATCATGGATAAAGTTTAGAATATAATGAACAAAAAAAGAGGCTTCATTTGAATTCAGATATTAATCGGACAAATAAAAAATTGCAAAACTATAAGTCATCTTCCTAAACAATGACTGAATATGTTTACAAAAGAATAATTGTCATAAAGTGAGACGAATTTTTTGGATTATTAACCGAATTTCGCTTTAAACACTGGTTAAAGTGCCAACCCTATGCGTGAACACGTTACATTTTATATCGCAGGAGATATTTATCGTGCCTTTATAAAGGGTATTGTAATCTCTATATGGCATCCAGATAACTTTAGTCAGCGTTCTATGGTATCATATATTAATCTCTCATAAATAATTATAAGTAACGCTAACTAGAAAAAAAAATAATAATAATAGAAAAAAAAAACTTTCAAAAAACATTAGCGTAATTGAAAGAAAATTCAGCTCTGACTAAAAATTTCTAGGTCCGATTAATATCACTAACTGGCCTCAATTATTATTATTATTTTCTTTAGGCGAGAAATAGACAGTTAATTACCACTTTCTAGAAAGGTTTACACTCGATTAAACGATTCGAACCATATGGTTGAATAAAGAGACAAGAGAATATGCGTTCTTCACCTAGGAAATCAGTATTGAAGGTTCTAAGTACGATGGTAAGTCAGGATAATAAGAGCATATCTTTACATGAAGACAACATACTTGGCTCATAGGTAAACTTGGAAGATATCCGAGAGTATCGACAACAACACAAAAAATGCAGTTAATCTTTTTTTATAAAATTTTTTTGATGTCACACACTATACAATGCAATTTTCAATAATAGACTAGTTCATGTGTCGCACGTAAATGAGTTGAAGGCACTATTTTCTCATGTTTGCGCATCAGAAGCCCTTATTTAGAATTCCTATTCGTCAACGTCACTATTTTATGAAAAAAAAATTTGAAAAAAAAAATATATATATATTATTTTTTTTCAAAAAAACTTTCTGTCGCAACCCCAACGAATTTTGACAATCCGGGATTCCTTAGAGCTGAATAAACTTTGATTATTCAAATGGTGGGGTATAATCGAATTGCATGTTTCACTTACCCATTTGGAGATACTCAAAGAAAAACCCGTTCTGAAGACTTCATAATACCAAAACCTTGGTCATTAACACAGATTTATTACAGCAATGCAGTTTCAAAATTAAATTGTTCCACATTACAAGAGTTTTTTTATGCAAAAAAAATTTTTATTTTAGATAAGTTACACGATTTTTTTCTTGTTATTCGCGTGATCTTTGTTAAATAGAGTTGAAAAAAAAATAATAAGAGTAATCAAAGTCACTGCACAATCTTGCTATTGTTAGAATTATAGAATTCCATCCAATTTAATTACCTATATTTGATTTGTGCGTTCCTTATTTTTGTATACGAGCATAAAAAGATTTCGCGCAGTAGATAACCTACACTTGTATGGAACCCTTTTTCAGATAAATTGTTCTTTTGATTAGTAAAATTTTGGCATATTACGAGAACTTAAAATTTCTAAACCAAATTTAGTCACACTATTGAACCCTAATCAACGACGTAAAAAAAAAAAAAAAAAAAAAAAATCTTTTACTTGCAGCTGAAAAGTTATTATATATCACTACTATAGCACCCGGTGAAGTATCACCTGCATAGTACTGGGACTGGGTATGTTTAACTGAACCGAATTGTTAATTATCTAAATATTTATACTGCTACGCCGCAGTGTTTTAAACCGGCTGAAGCAGCCACGGCTAAGCCGGCTTAGCCGTTTAAGCCAGCCAATATAAAACTATCGACTGACTAATGCGGCTAAGGGTTCACCAATCACATAATAAACATTTTTTTATATAATCCAAAATTTAGAGTCGAATGCATCGGAGCTAGGCCGGCATTAAACAATTCGAAGCTTCACATTCGAATTAAATAAATTTGGATTTAATAATGCTAGCCAACTATATTAACTATAAATAAAATTATTTGTATTTAAGAAATTTTAGGCAAAATTTATCAAGCTGGAATTTTGGTCAGCTTACTGATTTAATTACGTGACTTAATCTATTCTTTAACCAGCCATTATTAGTCGCTTGGCCGATTTTTTGGTCAGCTGGCTTAGCCAGCTGACTAAAATCATGCGGCTTAAATCACTACTGCAGATTTACAATTTGATTAGTTTTATATATTGTTTTAAAATTTTTTTTACTGCCAACAAGATATTCGCGTCGACATGATCTTTAGGGTTCTGCAAAGACCGTTACACGATTCGTAGATCTTTAGGATCACATCAGAAAAAATTGTTAAGATTTATCTGATAAAAGTTTCTCATTTTATATCCTTATCCACTTCGGGATAAAATAGTTCCACCTCAGATTCGAATGATCTCATTTTGTTCAAGTAATTCCACTTCGGGTTTAAGGTGATTTCACTTCGGTACAAAGCGATCTCACTTCAATTACATATTAGCTTCATTGATCCCATATCGGGTTCAAGCGATTCCATTTTGATCCTACTTCGGATTCGAGTGATACCACTTCCCACTTCGTTCAACTTTGGATTTAGAAAACCATTTTGGGCCTAGATCTCGCAATAAATAGATATGTACTATTTCATACAATATACTGTATATAGTAAATATAACTGTATATAATATTAATAATACATAATTACATAATTACAGGTCTAAAACACGTGCTCAGTCACAAAAATTTTTATCATTAGATTACATTTTAAACCTTTTTTTTTTTTACCTAAAACCTTGGGTTAAAATACGTACGTTATATCCCTAAAACAAAATTATTACTGAAGTTTCTGATATTAAGAACATAATTATTTCTTATAAAAACAACCTATTTTCGTCTCAAGTTTACAAATTTGCAGCATAAAAAGTGGTTCGTTGAAACGAGAGCTTTTGGTTCTCATAAAATAAAATTCTAAAAATGACTCGACAGCCTGGCTTTTAATTTTATTTTCAAAAAAATTTTATATATAAAATTGTTTTATAACATTTAAAAAAATCCACCGGACAGTAAATATAATCAAAGATTTTACCTGGCCGGGTTATGAGAACTAATTTATTAAATTTGTATGGCCTTAGTAAGGTAGCGAAGAAAACTAGGGGATATTTTTGAGCTAATAGTTTCGTTAATGTATACTTATCATTACGTTTTCTAAGGTTCATTTTTATTAAGATAAGTTATTGAAGTTTTATATTACTGCTTTAATTAGTTAGGAGTGAGATTTAAGCATTGATCGAAAGTTACCGAATAATTTCAACTTTCAACATCTAACAATTCTAGTTGGGTGCCTATTATTGAGTAACAATATACAATATTTAAACTACAATACTTTTAATTTAGGGTTCTCAATAGAGTTCTTACCCGGGTCAGAAAATACCGATCCGGGCGGGTCAGGTATTGACCCGGGTTATAACCCGGGTAATAGCTCTAGTTCTCAAGTAATTTCCTTAATGCGACTTTCTAGTGATCAGAATCGTTGAATAAATTGGAATGGTCTATGCCGTGGAAATTAGTTTCAGCTGCGCCGAAAGTATTTAGGCACCGATTTTTCGGCAAATAAAGCCGCAAGTCATAATTTGTGCCGCAATCCGAAACAAAAGCCGAAATCCAAAACATAGATCATAAGACAAATTTTGGCGGCAATGAATTTAGATTATAATAATTATAGCTACTGTATTAGTGTAATTATGTAATTTATACGTAACAATTATTAATTATACTACAATTTATATTCATAACATATTTTTACTAAATACCCCGTGAACTTGATATAGTGATCGGGGGTATTTATTTTCTTATTATTACCAATGTGCAAATCACTAAGTTATCCACCAAAAACGTCAATTTAAATCTCTGTTATCCAACAAAGCGTCAATTTAACAATGCTCAATAAATATCTGAAAGATAATAAATATTTATAAATCGAATTGTTTCAGTATTTAAATAAAATATTTGTTTTTATTAAATCACTACATCAATCGATGATATATTTATACTTTATTACTTTCGGCATTACATCAATCACTTTCAGCACTTATGACATTAATTATGACTTTAGGCATTGATCATAAGTTGCGGCATGAATTTTAGATTTAGGCATTACCGCATGTCAAAAATTATGCCGCAATGATTTCTACGGCATGTATATATAATAATATTTTTTTACTGATGTTTCTTGGTACGAAATATAAATTTTACATTTAATCAAGTAACTCATGAAAAGATTTTCATGTCTCTATGTTTTGCACAATTATTCTATAGAACGAACTATTCTTAATTCACATTAATTATGTATTTGAGATTATTTGTTAATAGCATTTTTATTAAAAGTTGTATGATTCTTTATTCCAAAAACTTTTTTTGAAGTCTTCCACTACCTGAATACACGAAGCTAACTTCATTAGTAGTGAGTGATCTAATCTGTTTGAATTTTAATAAACTATTCTCCTTTAGTAATGGATCAATTTCTATCTGATTTTAAAGAAACTACTTTGTTAATAATAATTCTAGTTAACTAATTTAAAATTTCTCTCTAATTACAAGATTCTAAACCCTGACAAGCATTACTTAGAGACTAAAATAGTATCCTGTATTCGTTAATTGCAACCTTTTTTTACAGCTGTTCTCATAAATTCTGGGTCAAACTAAAAGTTGGTTCATTTCTTCGGTTACTTTCTAAAGGTCATCTAACTTTTCGAAAACATGTCACTGTATTCGGAACTTCAGTCCGGAGATAACGATGCAATTTCCGAAGAGTTAGATAATAAGATGAAACCGAAGAGATTTCGGAAATGAGTAAACTTTGCAAAATTTATGAGAAAGTTGATGGTTATAATTTTCAGGTTGGTTTGGTAAGTTAATAAAAGCAAAATAGTAGGTGAGTACTACATATTAAAATAAAATAAAATGCAATTTTATCACTTATTTCTTCTTAACGTTAAATATAAGAAAGTACAATAATTTGCGTTACCTTGTTTCGTGAACCATTTTCTTTTAAGAGCCTTAAAAATAGCATAGAAGGCCTATGTCAATTTGACTCATAACACAAGGGTAGAATCACTACCTAAAAAAAATTTCAAAAGTTATGTAATATAATCACACAATAACTATAATATTAAGATTTTAAAGATGATGCTGAAATTAAAACCTATTTAATAAAATTTTTGGTGCAGACTTTTTTTTGCCCTTTTTTAAGATTTAGAGTTGGTATTAATAATATAATAGTATATAAATACAGTATATATAGTTTAAAAACCTTTTTTCAATTAATAGTTTAAGATCTATTATATTACTGTATAAATATTATATAATTTATTAATATTATTTATAATTTTAAAATATTTTAATTAAATAAAAAGATAAAAAAGTATAAAATTTTTAAAAATTAGCTAATTTAAAGTAGATAGATAAATTAATAGTTTAAGTGTTAAGATATAATTTTGGTTAAATTTAAAAAAATTTTTAATACAAATTATAAATTTATTAATAAAGTTTAATATAGTTACTGTATATCTTTATATAGGTCTTCTTATTTATTCTGACTCAACTATACTAATATAGCAAGTAAAAAATTCTTATATATTTATTTTATTAATTTTTTTAAACATACCTTTTGAAAAAACATATATTATAATGAATTATATTATTTTGCGCATATGCACTGTAACGCACCCCATAAGATCAGGTGTAACGTGAAACAATAAATTAATTCGTTAGTTTAGGGTTAGGGTAAGGATTAGGTTAGGGTTAGGTTAGGGATAGAGTTAGGGTAGAGTGTTTTAGCAAAAAAGTTCTAACCCAAAATTTTGCAAGGAATTTTTTTTGTTAGTGCATGAAAAGAGGTTTCATAAGCAAAATTTTTAGCTACAAGCGATTTTTTTAAAAGATCGCTATTTTTTTCAATTTCATGTTACACCTGATCTTAAATTATGATTTGTCGATCAGTGGGTGCATTACAACGCATATGCGCTAAATTTTTTTTTTTAAATATTAAGGTGACTACTTAGGCCCTTGGCACTTTATTAGTACAAGCAGTAGACCAATGTTAATTTTAACACCGGCTTTACATATTTTATCAGTATCATGAGAGTACAACTAGTCACACATACAACTTTTGATTGCCTATTTAAGTAGTCCGCCCGAAGCATTAGTGCTATGCT
>CAJVPY010003614.1:0-13829 GCA_910591965.1 Dentiscutata erythropus
GTATTGGTTTAAGGCAATTTTCAATTGGGATTTCCAAATTAACAATAGCTTTAACAATGCACTTTTTATTTACATAAGGAACTTGCAATAGCTTTAATGACGCACTTTTTATTTATATAAGGAACTTGTTTTTAGTCTGCATAATTAAAGGATGCGATGCTATTATATCCCGCGCTATTACTAAATTTGTAAATTTATTATAGGATATTTCGCACTATTACTTGATTTGTAAATTGTATTTTTTGGGCCAATCGGGGTTTAATAAATATGCAATGCTAGATTTAAAGGTATCGCGCCCCTAAATTTGTAAGCTATGCTATTATATTTCGCACTATTACTTGATTTGTAACTTGTATTTTTGGGCCAATCGGGTTTTAATAAATATGCAGTGCTAGATTTAAAGGTATCGCGCCCCGCTAGATAAACATTTATTCTATTTTTTATACTACAGTATAGTATATCCAAACTAATTTTCAACATACTTTTGGCATATACAGTATAATACGTAATAGCATGCATACTTGCTATCATATTTTTAATAAAAATTTAAATACCTATATAATTAAAATAAAAACTACATCAATTTACATAGCAGTAAGAATTTTATTGTTAGCAAAATGTGATTTACATATAGGTTATAAACGTGTTAAACTAGTTATATAATTCATCATCGCTGTCTTCCCAATTGTTTCCAAGAGAATTTAAAACTTCAGACATTTTTTCAGATTTGTTAAAAATGTCTTCAAAGAACTTGACAGCATCTTCGGATTTTCTAAATGCATGTTCCATGGTAATTCGGTTTTGTTTTTGTTCTTCGACGGCTATTCTGAATCGTGATCGTAAATCCTCGGTCGCCAATCGAATCTTTTTACGGCTTTGTCTGGTAATACGGTTCGCTTCACGATCAATATATTGAGACTGAACTAATTCATGTTTGATTTTTTTGGCGACCTTTCGGGGTATGACTCTTCCCATATCATACAAAAGATAAGCACATACACCAATTCCTTATGAATAAATAAGATCAGTTAAACACGAATCTTTAAATAAATACAAGATATCTAACAAATATACTTACCAGCAATTCCTACCAAAGACAACATAGCTTTGCCACGAATGTTAAACATACCCATGAAATCATAAATTCTCCATAAGCTGGAAAACGCATTGAATTTAGAAAAGGCATAAATTACAGTACAACTTGATAAGCCGACATATGGGAACCGATCATTGAAATTTTGAGTTATATCTAAATCAAAGAAATCAGATAATGCTATAGGGATGGTATTGATGATTCCACGTCTGTACATTCTTTCAAGGTCAATCTGACAAGGTTCTCCACTCAAATTTTCTGCCAAAGATTGAATCCTATAAATGCAATTCGCAGTCTCTTCTTTTGCTTTCTGTTCGGAAGAATAAACTCCTTTCGAAATCTCTTCAAGCATAGCATCACGAACATCGTTAGCATATGCCCACACATACATTAAGCCACGATATTCGATATTAGCGGCAGACGAGTCAATGCTATAAATAGCATCTTCTAACCGTTTTTTGGTAAATAACATGATAGAATCACATGTATCATCAACGCATTTACTGGCTTTCGAAGTGATAGATTTTTCATCATTACAAAGTCGCTCAAAAGCTTCTCTTCCAGATTCGAGTTCATTAAATGCCTTTTCAGCATCATTGGTTGCTATTTCTCTGTTGAATTCAGACAGTACACCAATATCATTTAAAATATTATCGATATAATGCCTAGCAGGAGACAGCTTAGATTTAGATCTCTTTTTGAGAACAAAGTTACGCAAAGATTCTTCGAGGCGATTAAAGTCATCAATCCTCTGTTTATCAATAGGTGTTGACGAATTATTGATATTATCACTAATTTCTTGCTTTTCGATTGGAATGGCGGTAGATGTTACAAAATGTACTAGATCTTCGGCATGTTCGTAAGTACGTGGAGAAACTTCTTTAATTTGATCCAGAACGAGACGTTTACATTTTTCTTTATCACGTATGTTGTCGAAACGGTTAACAACAATGAAAAGATAAGCTTTTTCATTGGATGCATTCGATAAAAATTCTTTAGCTGATAAAGTGAAATGGTTTTCGGCACTAACAACAAATATAATAACATCAATTTCTTCCTGCCTAGCGAATAAGGCAGTAGTCTTGAGCGTATCTCGATTCAACCCTGGACAATCAATCAAAGCAATATCTACGACTCCATTGTGCAAGAGACTTTGTTGTACATCACGTTTATCTTTACAATATACCTTAATAGTATCATTATATCAAAAATGTAAGTAATTGAGAAAAAAATTTTTTTAAAACATAAAAATTGAAAATTATCACACCTTAATTTGAGCATATTCATCAATACCATTATTGACTGTATCGAAAAGATTTGATAACTCAATTTTAGTATAAGTTGAAGGATTTTCTCGATTATAAGACTCAATATTTTTTATAGCATGAACTTCTTCATTTCCAGAATTTTCTTGAACATCCAAAACTTCACAGAAAAGAGTAGTACATGGTTGCTGATCCACAGGCATTACATTACGTCGAAGAAGAGCATTAACAAATGTACTTTTGCCTGCGTTAACATCGCCAGCAACTAAAACTTTTGAACTAGTATCAGCTACCCGAGATTCAAGATTTTCAATCCTCTTGATACCTTGAACAAATCGACAATCTAATAATTTAGATACAGAACTTTTATCTAATTGTTCCATAACATTTTCAGCAGATGAGCTATCTCCTTGTTTCAAATTCAATCTAAAGACATTAAGTTTAGTATTAATTTCCTGAGATGATGACATATCTTGTTGAGGTGGTGTATAAAGTTTGGTATGAATTTGCTGTCGAAATTCACTGATAACATGTGGATTTTTTGTCGACCGGTTAAAGGCCATTGAAGACTGTAAATTATTATCATCATATGATGTAAATTGTCGATGGTTGGATAAAGTTTGGCCCAGAAATGGATATTGTATATTCCATCTATCTTTATTTATTTCTCTAAACCGTTCCAAGATAGATTTAGTGTCCGTCAAGAGTCCTAATAGTTTTTTACTTTTATGTGCAAAGACTTGGTTGTTTGAAAGACGTGACGACTGTGGTGTTGGAGGAGGGGTTACTGGAGAAGTGATGGTTGGAAACTTTTCTGAAAGCGGATTTATTTGAACATTAGCTATACGGTTCGTATGTATCGATGGTTGAGAATTTCTTCCCGAAGGAGGAATAGACGACGATGTTTGGAAATTTTTTGAGGATGAAACATTATTATAGAATTGTGAAGACATCTCTTTGTTGTGGGTTTTTTTTTTTTTTGTAGAGAATGAAAAAAAAAAATTTTTTTTTTGATTGCACGTGTTTTTGTGGTTTTTCTAGATATTTTGGTGGCACGAAAAATAGAAAACAGTAACGTGGTCCTGACCGCCCAGCAGGAAGACCTAGCTAATATGGTACGATCCTGTCTGCAGATACAGGTTGTCAAAGTGAAAAATATAAAATAGAATTGAAAAAAATTTTTTTTTTACACTTTTTATATATAGATTATTTCATCAATCAACATATGATTTAACGGGTTAAGAAGTTGATTAGCATAGATTGACGTTTAGAGGGAGGACAAAAAAATTTACTAACCTTATTAGTCTTTTAGAATTTAAAATCGGGAAATTTGTTTATTACTGAGCTGCACTACATATTTACAATTTTAAATCTTGATTTTAAACATCAGATAGTACAATATAGCCCGTAAAATCGAAATCTAATTCATCTACAATATGCTCGATAAGATGGCACACGCTAGCTGCTAGTTAGTAATATTATACGTACGTACGTACGTACTTGCTGACTCTAAATACCAAATACTTTTGTTTCAAGCCGTGTATTAGTATATCAATGTAATATGCATGTGTGTGGGGATAAACTTTTCCCACCCGAGTCAGATTACAAAGAAACTTGTGATTTTCGGATCGGTATCACTTAATGTCGCATATTCCGGAATATTCCGGTTTAATAATACAATATGGTTTCTAAATTAGTCCGTACTCCCCGATAATACGTAGACAATGCTTATATTAAATTTATTATTAGCTTAACTGTTCCAAACAGTTCATCTTATTATAAATCAAACAAGTCAAGTATGCAATCATTAAGACGAATACGTGAAATACGTGAATGAAGTTTAGCTAATTAATACTTTGCACAATAGTGTGTGCATGAATCAATTTTATTTAAAAAACCAATTGCTTTGTACATTAAAAGCTCTTTAATTTCTTTTGATCTAATAAAAAAAATATATAATGATTTCTTTTTTTATTGCGAAATTATTTTGTGATGAAAAGCTAATGAAAAAATCCAAAATTGTGAATGAGAAAATGAAATAAATCAATATAATAATTTAAATATAAATTAAAGAAAGATAAAAAAAAAAAAGACACCAATGAACGCTTACTCTGAACGTTCATAGTGACTGCCTTTGACAACGAAGGACTTGTAAATGTAACTATAGTTAGAGATAAGAACACTGGGAAAAAAAAAAAATTAAATTAATAGATGAGTCACTAATTTCTTCATTCTCTACGCCTAATCTCCAAAAAACAATAAACAATTTATATAATCATTCACTAATTTGAACCTTTGCAAAACGTTCTGAGAGTGCTTCAACTTGATCATTTGTTGATTTGTTTTCGGGTAGAGATTCCTGAACTTCAACTTCTTGCGATTTAGTTCCTGGTGGTGCTTCTATATCTTCAATATCTGAATCTTTATCTTCAAGTGTTAATCGTTCTAAGCTTGGTTCCTCTATCAAATCTTCTTCTTTCTCTGGTTCATCCTCATCTTTCTCTTGTTCATCCTCATTTTTCTCTTGTTCATCCTCATCTTCTTTTTCTGTTTCATCCTCTTCTTCTTCATCACCCAGAATTTCCATATCATCTAATTCACCCAAAGCATCTGCATGACCATGTGCTTCCAATGCAGATATTACCTCCTTGATGGAAGCATCATCTGGGTCGACATTATTACCATTTAACTCTAATGAAACTAAATCCTTAAGATGTGTAAGGATAGCAGAAGAAAGAGCTTTTACACCCTTACAATCGATCTCATTATATTGAAGGTTAAGGGTTTCTAATTTTTTATTGTGACCTATTAAAAGAGTTTCTGCAACAATCACACCACCTTCTGCCGATAATAAACAATCACCAATATTGAGATACTTCAAGTTTGGCCATTGAATAAGTGCTTCAGCAAAAGCTTTTGCTCCTTTTGCTGTAAATGTATTATCTTGAAGATCTAAAATTTCTAAATTTTTACATGCGGCTAATCCTTTACAAAGGGTAATAATACCCTCTGGACGAATACCATTTTGAGGCATACGAATTTCGACCAAAGTACCATGAGCAGCTATAGCGTCAGCGATAGCTTGACTGGACTCATTTTCTAATCTATTACGACCAGCGATAATGGTTGTGAACGAAGACTTACGACCTTCAGTATTATGCTTCTCCGCAGCCGCAAGTAAAGCTTTACCAATTAGCGTTCCACCACGAGGTCCAAGACCAACGTTATTAAGTTTGAGAATCTTTAATGATTTATTATTAGTAAGAAAATCAACCATAGGTTCAGCACCTGCCGGACCAAACGCGTTATCGCTAAAACTTAATTCTACAAGACATTCTTTATCCTCAAGCGCGTCACATATAGCTTTCACTGAGTGAGGAATCTCCTCTCTAAGCCTACCCGTAAAGATGTCTGACGCGTTGACAATCTATATTAGGTGTGTGGTCAAACCGAAATAATAAAGACGCGTTAAAATTGTTGAAAACTAATATAATGCATGATTTGAAATGATTTGAAAATTCAAAACAAAACTATATATTTTTTTCAAAGACTATTTCAGCCTATAGCTCTAACCTTGAGAGAATCTTTCTTTTTTAAAGCCATAGCTATTGCCTGAGCGGCTTCAACACCAAAGGTATTTCCACTTAAAACCACCTCCTCTAAATTCTTAAGTTCCAATATAGAATTCACATATTCTTGTACATCTTCTGCGGTATTTAATTTCAAGCCTTTACCGGCGATAGTGAATATCGTATCAGGAGTCATTATAAATTCACTAACGTATATAAATCAAATACGTGATTTCGAATAGTCTTAGAAGGAGGCGAGGACAAGAACTATAGTAATATAATATTTACAAAAAATACCTATTATACTTAGCACAGTCTTATTCGATTTTCCGATTGTCAAAAAAAAATTGATTGGCAAATTAAACCTTATCATATATCATGTGATGCATATCGCAAAAATCAAAATGTAATTCCAGAATTCTTAGTACGTACAGTATTTGAAACATCAAAATTTATATTATTATTTGTAACAATTAATCTCATAAAGATTCAAATTTCATCTTTCCATTTTCAACTCCATACCCATTAATCCAATCTTTTACTGAAATTTTATTCTTTCCTTCCATTTTAACGCTTCGACATTCAATTAACTTATCATCATTACAGATAACGTATATCGAATCTAATGATTTCGAATCATAAATAATTGTACCCGGGCTATAATTGACTTTTATATTTGCAGTTTTATTTCTGATCTTTTGTTGTTTAAGTTCAGAAGGTAAAGAGATATTGTGTAATTGTATACGTTTCTCAATAAAATTTGTGGTTATTGAATACTGTAAAGAATTTTTATAGGTTAAGAAGGTTAAGAAGGTTAAGAAGGTTAAGATAAAAATAAACCTAAATAAATTTTAAAATATAAACTTAAAAACAAAAATAAAAAATACATAAAATATATATAACCTGATGAGATATAGCACGATATAGTTTATCTAATCGATCCGCAGTTATTTGATTCCACTTAATTTCAGCCATATCTTTTGAAATTTTTGGCGCTTTTGTGGCTTTTGTTGTATCTTGTTCTTGTGCATTAGCCTAAAATGTAATATAATAAATAGTATAATCTGATAAATCAGAAATTGAAAAATTAAAATAATTTACTTGAAAATAATCAAGATATCGAAGAGTATCGACTAATAACTCAGCACCTTCCGCAGCAAGAATTGACTCAAGTGACTGGTAAGTGGATTCAGAAGGAATGGCCTATAAAGATAAATGAGAAAAATTCATAATTTTTTTTTCTTGTAAACTTTTGATAAAAAAAAAAGACAAACCACACTAATCTGCCTTAAAATTTTTCCAGCATCGAAAATTTCAGGATGAAGCTCTTGAATTGTAATTCCAGTTTCTTGATCACCATTTAAAATAGCATATTGAATTGGAGCTGCTCCACGATATCTGAATATGATACACAACGGTAATTCAAAGGCATAAGCCTCTCTAAAGGCCAGAAAATAACTAAAATAATAAATAAATGAATTATGTACTTTGGTAATAATGAAGGATGAACGTTCATCGATCCTTTCTTAAAGGATTCAAGAATAGCTGGTGATAAAAAGTATCCAAATGACACAACTACACCAATATCGAAACGATCAATATCGAAGTGTATTGCTTCAAGGTCACGTGGCTTTGGAATCTGAAATATAAAATTATAAATTTCATGATCATTAAATAATTAGAAGTATTCTTAAATAATACCTTCCAGGCTTGCAAAGTTTTTTGTGGCGCTTCATGAATAACTAAATTATTGTCTTGTGCGAATAACTTTACGGGACCTTACGATGGATTATACAGAGTTTAGTTGTTAAATTCACATTCCTCTCTTACGAAATGAAGTTAGCTTCTCGCAAAAGGAAAGATAATTATTCTTCTCTCTCCAAGGAAAGCTAGTATCTACTGTACTTTGAGTTATAGTTTTCAATCCTCTACCAGTTCTACGGTCGGGAGGGACCACAACTTCAATTGATCTGGCAAAAGAATTGATACCCTCTGATTCTTTTTATATTAGTAAAAGTGAAATTAGGCTTTATTAAATGTCAAAATGAATATCTATATTATTTTAAAATAAATTTATCAAGTATAAACAATACTTTGATGGTCTACTAAGGCAATTAACGATTCAAGAGAGAAATAATCCGATCCAAAAAAGAGTATTCGATATGGAGGTGAAACCTTTTCAAATTGTTTGTTTCGCCTCGATGAATTATGAAACGACTTGACATAAATTAACAAGATTAATAAGAATTGATTATTAAAAAAATCTCAAAAATGTATATTTTTTTTATGACGCGATAATTTAAGTAATTTCTATACGAAAAAAAAATTTTTTACTTACTGCGCGCAAAAATAATTCATTTAATATAATAAAATTACTCGGGAAACGTAATGTCAAAAAGTTATTATGTTTTAAATTTAATCTTATTTTATAACGCCAGAGCGTTGCTCGATAACTAAACATCATTTCTGGAATAATATTTTTATCATTATCGTAATTTTTATAGATGTTGAAAACCAATGATAACAAGCATCTAATTCATTCACATGACTTTAGATTATCAGCAGTGATAATTTTACAGTATTACCGTTATAACGGTAATGCAAGATAATATTGATATGTAACAATTTTTCTCGTAATGCTGTATATAATAGGTTTAGGTTTATGTGATGAAACAGACATTACTGTTAAAGGTCTCGAAGCAATAAAATCATGCGAAAGAGTGTATTTAGAGGCTTATACAAGCATTTTAATGGTTCCCAAAGAACAATTGGTATAATCCAAATATATGTATATATTTATTTATTTATTTATTCGCATAACTTTGTTCATTCTAATTTATATAGGAAAAGTTTTATGGAAAAGAATTAATAATTGCAGATAGAGAAATGGTAGAATCGCAAAGCGATGAAATATTATTGAACGCAAATTCTTTAAATATAGCGTTCTTGGTAGTTGGAGATCCTTTCGGGTATGTAATTATTACAATTCACTTCATAACATTACAAATCTAAATTTTTTTTATTTACAACAACAAAGTGCAACTACACATACAGATTTAGTGATACGAGCTCGAGAATTAAATATTCCTGTCACAGTAATTCATAATGCTTCAATTATAAATGCGATTGGTGCTTGTGGATTACAGCTTTATAATTTTGGTCAAACTATCTCTATACCATTTTTCACTGATACGTGGAAACCAGATAGTTTTTATGATCGTATTAAAGAAAACAAGGATTTAGGATTGCACACTTTGTGTTTATTAGGTAATAAATTCATGATTTTTATGTTTCCATTAATATAGATTATACTATTTTATTTTATTTTATTTTATTATTAGATATCAAAGTAAAAGAACAAAGTATAGAAAATTTAGCAAGGTTCACATTTATTTTAATTGATTCAATTATATTATATGAGAACTTTTTAACTGATACATAAATATGAAACAGAGGCAAGAAAATTTATGAACCTCCTCGTTATATGGCTATCAATAAAGCAATTCAACAACTCTTTGAAATTGAAGAAACTCGTAATCAAAAAGGTAATTAATTTAATCCAATTATTCATAACTCATAATTTATTGTTAATAATAATAATAAAAAATAAATATATATTTTTTTTAATAGTTTACACAACCGAATCACTAGCAATCGGTATAGCCCGCCTTGGTTCATCAACGGACCAAAAAATTAAAGTTGGCACTTTAAATCAATTATTATCACAAGATTTTGGACCACCGTTGCATTCTTTAGTTATTGTTGGATCTAGAGTTCATATTCTTGAAATCGATTTCATGAGATTTTTTGCAGTTGATAAACAATTGTATAATGAAATTGTAAAAAAAGATTATGGAATATAAATTAAAATATTTTTTAAGCTAAATAAATAATCGCTTGAAAGGAAAATTCCAATTACTATTCAGTCGGTTTGGCGGCTGGATCCAAACCAGCATTTTTCATCTTGACAGCTATCTCGAATAAGTAATCATAACATTCAGTCATGGCTTTTGCTTTCTCCCACGTTTCTTGACAAATAATAAACGAGTAAATAAATTATAATAAATACAAAAATAATCAAATATAATCAAATATAATCAAATAGAGTTAAAAGTAAATACATACCTCCCCAAACATAAACACCATGACGTCGAACAAGGACAGCATTTGTTTCCGGATATTCTTCCATCACCTAATAAAATAAAGTTTTGATCTATATTTATCGATCTATTAAATTTATTAAATTTATTAATTTATTAAATTTACTTAAAAATGTTTAATAATACCTGAGCCATTCTATCAGTCAAATCTTCTTCCTCCGCTGTATTTTCTATGATAGGTACCACCAACGTATCATAATAACGGAAATTTTCTTTTTTACTACCACGCCTAATCCCCTTAATCATCTCTTGATGTGTTATCTCGAAAGTACTACCAGTATATAATAATGTAGCCATCACTGCCTGTTGGGAATGAGTGTGTATACATGATCCAGCATTACGCAACGTATAAGAATTGTAAAATAACGGAGTGCAGGCTGAAGGACGGTATACTTCCGGAGCTCGAAGAATTTTACGAGTTGAAAGCTCGAGTACAAACAAGTCAAATGGCTGAATTCGTTCTTTTTGAACACCTATAACAACGAATTTTATATTACTGTATAAGCACGTAAAGATAGTGCCTAAAAAAAAAAATTATACCTGAGGGTGCTATATACACATGCTCCCTAGAAATCGTGTCGTCTTATTGCAATAAAAATTTCGAAATTTAAAAATATAATTCGAATTACTTACCCTTGGCGAATTGAAATTCCACCACTAATGCATACCAAGCAAATTTTGATTATTTTTAAGCACTAATAATTTATACAACTTTTCTTTATCCTTTTTGTAGTCTTACCCAGTTCCGGTAACCCAACCCAAGTTATAGAACAACCTACATAACTCAGGTATAAGATTTGCAGGGTGTAAAGGGTCGTTAGAACAGACTAAATCGTCCATTTTTAGTTTAAGTCAACAATGCAGGGACGTAATTAATTTTTTTTTTTTTAATAACAAAATAATTAACCTTAATTGGTTTAATCTACATACAAATATCGATAATAAGAAAACGATAATAAACGACATTGTTTATATTAATCAAAGAAGAAGCAATTTAATGTTCTTTTATTAGTAATGTATAAAAAAACAATTATAACTTTGCATGATATAAAAAAATCTCAAACTAAAAAAAATATATTTGTAAAAGCAAGACAAGAAATTTAAAAGTATAAAATGTTTTTGCAAGCTATAGTAGTCAAAGATAATGTTACTACGTATATAACCAAAGATAAAATGAAAAAAAAAGAAAATAAAGCATATTTTGGGAGAAACTATTGATACTTATCTGCTAAAAGATACTATTTATAATGTTTAAAAAAGAAAATGATTTCAAAGTATGCATAAAGAAGTACAAATCTCCCAAAAAAAAAAAAATAACATTGTACGATTACAAATGAATAAAATTTTGTTCTCTATGTTAACCAAATATATATATATAGGCAACCAATTTTTTTTTATCTAAACTCGTTCACCGCGAAGACGTCTTGCAAGTTGAATATCTTTAGGTTGAATTGTTACTCGTTTAGCGTGAATTGCCGCCAAGTTAGTATCTTCAAAAAGAGCTACAAGATAGGCTTCCGCAGACTAAAAGTTTTTAAATTATATATATATATATTAATATATTTTCATAAACGGTTACCAAAAGAATAAAAATATCAAAAGCGTAAACTCACTTCTTGCAAAGCTCCAATAGCTGAACTTTGGAATCGTAAATCTGTCTTAAAATCTTGTGCGATTTCTCGTACCAATCTTTGAAAGGGTAATTTGCGAATGAGTAGTTCGGTGGATTTTTGGTATCGACGAATTTCACGTAAAGCGACAGTACCGGGTCTATAACGATGAGGTTTCTTTACACCACCTGCAGCTGGTGCACTTTTTCGAGCGGCCTTAGTAGCAAGTTGTTTTCGTGGAGCTTTACCACCAGTTGATTTGCGAGCAGTTTGTTTTGTACGTGCCATTGTTAAAAATGTCTTGGTAAGTTAAAATAAAATTCAACCGATTATAATTTGTAAATTTGTAAAAATGTAGCAAATGTAAAAATTTTTTTGTAAAAAAAGTCGGATAAAAGTGTTGGGGTTTATATAGAAATTTCATTTGTTATGACTTCTGATCTCTGACGCGTAAATGACTGATCAAAATAAAAAAAAAAACAGAATTACGTGTCAGGTGATTGACATGTGAACAAATTAGGTTACGTATAAACACTATAAACGTACAGTGCACGTTATCCCATTTTGGACAAATCGCGTCGCGTCTTTACGTGGCTCTCGACGAAAACGGCGAATTCAATTAAAATATTATAAAAAAAGCTTTCATATGATTGGCTAATTCAGATCAATCCCCGGATACTGTACTTCTCATGATACTTTTTGATGCGTTTCATTTATAAATTTTGTATACCGATATATATACCGATGTCCAATAGTAAATTATATTAAGCTGTTTATACGCGTGTTTATATTTGCAACTAAACCGTGTATACCAACGTGTTCGTATTAATATATAGTATATGCTAGCTACACGATTGTTATATTGTAATTTTTATATATTATATATACAGTATATAGTAAAACTTATACTAATAATAGTGTTTTAATTCTAATACTTTCTTGAATATAGTTAAATATTTCAAATTTTTTTTTTAAATTATTTATTTATTTACAAGCTATTATTAATTATAAAATAATTTATTATTAAAAAAAACCATAAAAAAAGCTTTTTTTAATAACTATCTTAAACTATAGGCAATTTTAGACAAATTTGTTTAAAAAATTGCTTAAATTTGTTTATAATTTAAGCATAATGGAAGTTTATTTTGATTGGCTAAAATTTGAATAAACGTGATTGGCGATGATTATTTATTTATACAGTTAATTGTAATTTTTAAAATACTTTTATTAGTAAAAATCATCACACTATATAAAAAATTTTTTTGTAATATATGACAAAACAACAAACTTAAAAAATTTATTTTTCATCTTTAAATTTAATAAAAGATATAGTAAGATATAGCAGTTCAAAAAACTAGATAAGAAGTGAATATTTTGAAAAGTCAGGAAAATAGTTTGGCAATCTAAGCAATTAGTAAATAAAATTGTAAGATTTTGTTTTAACTAAACTTGTTTATTTTATAAATAAAAAAAAAATTACTATTTTTTTTTTTTTTTTTTTAATTCTTTGACAGTCTTGCCAGTGTTTAATTTATTTAAGACTATATTTTGATAAGAGTTGAACTCTTTTAAACAATACATAAGGTAAATATCCCTAATTTGACGCAGCGCCTAATTTGACACACTAACGATATCTCGCATTCCTGTGATCTAAATTATGTGATTTTGGTATCATTTGACTCGGCTTATTTAGATAAGTCGAATAATACTGAAATTATGTGATTTGGATCACAGAAACGTGAGATATTATAATTTAATTAATTTAATTGATTTACTTAAATTTTCTTGCTTAGGTAGATTAACTTTCTTGCGTGTAGTTCTGACAAAAAATAATAGTAACATGTTAAAATCAGCTTTTCATATTAAATACCCAATACTTTATTCATTAAAAATTGTTTTATTTTTATTAATAAGTTTATATAAATAATAATTATACTATAATAAAAATTTAAAGAAATGTGGCGGCTTAGTGAAGTGGTCAAGTTGTCACCCTCTCCAAGTAGCAAGTCTAGGTTCAAATCTCACGGACGACGAAAGTTTGAAAAATAGGCTTGCGTTACGGTAACGGATTTTCATTAAGTTGGGGCTTAGATTAACCTGTAACTTCGGGTCACACCAATGCTCTGTATTGG
>CAJVPY010003615.1:0-13829 GCA_910591965.1 Dentiscutata erythropus
TCCGTAGGATTTGAACTCTAGACCTGCCACTTGGAGAGAGTGACGACTAGACCACTACACTAAGTCGCCACACCTCTCCCCACCGGTGACAATTTTGAAAAATAGGTCTGTGTATAGTTAATAGCCTTCTATCAGTTGGATCTAAATTAATCTGTAATCTTGATCACACCATCTAGTAATGAAAGCTTCAGCACAATAAATCCAGGGGACTAGAATAACTGAAAACCCGTTTGGCAAGTCCTGAGTTTGAAGGTAGTAGTAATTTATAATGGTATTACAGGAGAGCTGAATTTGAATCGAGGCCTGAGATCGGAGAACCAAGTGACCAGGTTCTAATTGCAGAGGACATACTAGCTGAACTGCTAGGTTGTCACACCAAAGAAAAAAGACATACACTTCAAAAATATGGACCAAGAGGAGGGTATCCTTCAGGCATCTAAAGCCTGGACAGACTAACCCTTCCGAGTTGCCAGCTGAAAGTAAAAGAGAAACTGATAAAGAATCCAAATAAGAAGATAGTCTAAATACGGATACTGGAGTTGCTAGAAACCAAAACAAGGGCAAGAAGTATATAGGCACCTAGTTAGGAAGGTTGGTGCTTAAGAAATGTCTGTAGAATAGCAACACCCCAAAAGATGGTATAAGATACGAATATGGAACAGCAGGTCAAAATGTATTAATTAAGAAAAAGTTATAGAAACAAGCATGTGAATACATGTGTGAAACATATACTGCTATGTTAGGTTTACTTCAAGGATAGACTAGACCTATATGGATTAGTAAATCCTAAAGCAGGGTACAAAAGCCAATGTGAGGTGATACCAATATCTACTTAGTTTAGTGAGAAAACCCTCCGGGTTAAAGGACCAATGGAGGTAGTTAGAACCAGATAGTTTAAATAGGTACCTCTCTAGTTGGAATGCAAGTACGGCAGATATGTAGAACCTTCAGGTGGACTACTTAAATTAGACACTCAAAAGGTGCACATGTAGCTTGATATACTATCGTTGTAATTACATATAAAACTCTGTCTATACTCTAATAAAAAGTTCCTTAGGCCAATGAAGATTACCTTAATACTAAAAAAAAAAAAAAAATTAAATTTAATTTATTAATCATAATTAATTATAATCAGACTTCTCTAAATATATAGTATTGGGACTATAATAAAAATTTTTAAAAACATGCATTTAAAAAGGTTATATATTTAAAGAAATAAAAATCTATAAGTATTATATTAAGTTGGGCCAAAAAAAAAATATGCATTTAAGAAGATTTTACATAAATATGTATTTAAGAAGATTGTATTTAGAGAGGTCTAACTGTAGTTGATTGGTTAACCAATTAATTAATTGATTGAACTAATTAATTAATTAATTGAACTAATTGATTAATCAATTGAACAACTAATTGATTAATAAATTAAACAACTAATTGATTAGTTAATTAATTGATTAATCAAATAAAATCGATAGTTGAATAAAATAATTTTTAACTAATCGATTAAAAAATTTTTGACAATTTATAACACTAAAAATAACTATATTAAATTATATTTTAAATAGTAAATTGCAGTTAAAAAGATATAAATTTCATAGTAAAATTAGCAAAAAATTACTATTACTTTTATATATAGTTAAATCTCCCTAAATGCAACCTTCTTAAATACATACTTATATAAAATCTTTCTAAATATATACTTTTTTTTTGGCCCAACTTAATGTAACACTTATAGATTTTTATTTCTCTAAATGCATAACTTCTTTAAATACATGTTTTTAAAAATTTTTACTATGGTTCCAATGCTATGCATTTAGAGAGATTTGACTATAATATTAGAATACTAAAAATTTTTAATAATCTTGTATATAGTTATAAAGATGAAAATACCAATAACTCATAATTTTACCAATTTAATTTAAATAATTTTTTTACTATTAAAACCAGAATAACCTGCTTTATAATCTTTGTTAAAAATTCAAAAAGATTTAAAAAAGCTTTTTATTATAAGCTATATAGCTATATTTCAATTTTATAAAAAAACTATATACAGTATAAACTTCTAGCAATTTTTACTATTAAATTTGCTATTTTTATACTTTTAAACCACGATTTACCTTTTAAATTTTAAAAATTATAATTAACAATTTCTATTTAAATACTAGATGTATAACAAAAATAAAGAAATAACTAAAAATAAATAATATTTTAAAATTTTGCTTATAAAACTATCCTTTAAGCTTTAAGAAAAAATTTTTTTGCAAAATTTTGGTAAAACCTATAATTTATCCATTTTAAACTCTACCACCAACTCTAATATTAATTAAAAATTTTTTTGTTTATTGTTTAATTTATATTCTATGTATATATACCACTGCCTGTTTTTTTAACATCTAAAATGTGCTAAGAATAACAAAGCACATTTGTCAAGTAACACAATTATAATCAAAGTGTATTCGTTTTCGGATATGTCTTGTAACATTAAATAATTTATAACCTATTATGGGAAATTACTGAAAATTCACTACGTGAAAGTTTATTCAGAATGTGCATGAGAAAACGGCACTGCTCCTTGATGTAAATACGGAATTTCATTAAATAACAGCAACAACAGTAGCAGCATCAATAGCATCATACATGTACGTACTAAAACTCGCATTTTACATAAAAGTATATATACCATCAAGAATAATAAGTAAAAAGATTTATCGTACAAATAAATCGAAACACATTTTTATATATAACAATCAAACGTTTTTAAATATTGATAAATTACCTATTTAAACAGTTACTAAAATAGGTAAATATTTTCCTAAAGCTTCCTAATCCCTGCAGATAAAATACCAAAATCTATATATCGTCATTCATTACTTTTTTTTTTTCCTAATATAATTGGATTCATATCTATGTCAATATCTAACATAACTAAATGCGATAAAAATCATAAATTCGACTTAAATCATAATATTTAACGACCATACATTCTAATTTTAAACCGAACAATCACAATATCCTGAATCAGAATCGACAATAGTTGAATCACTTGAGTCGATATCTACAATCGTTTGACTTGAGGAATTACTTCTAGCATAATCAAAATCGATTATTTTCAATTCATTAGAATCATTACTTGACGCATTGGTACGAGGTCGCTTATTACCTTTCGGTTTCTGTAAATGAAAAGTAACAATATATATTAAATCTATCATTGAAAATCATAAAAAAATAATGCATACTTTGATTGGAGTGAATACGCCATTTTTGAAACAATGTTCTTCTTCAGGATTGATAGTCCAACAATGCAATCTATCCTCTTGTCTAGGTACTCTTATGAAAGCCGAATTGAGAGAAAGATTGTGACGAATAGAATTCTATTTTGGTTGATTATAAATATAGTAAATTTATGTAAATGTGATGAAATAAAGAAATGATATTTTAGAGTACCTTCCAACCATCTTGATCCTGTTTATAGAAAGGATAAGTGTCCGAAATCCACTTATAGATTTCTGCTAGAGCAAGTGTCCTTCCAGGAGCTTGCATTAATGCCTGACCAATCAAAGAAGAGTACGAATAACATGGTTTTACATTAGGATTTCCAGGCGCACTAAAAGTAGAGATTTTTGGAGCGGTGGATTTGGAGGTATTATCACCCTTGGCTATCGAGGGTGCTATATTTGTCTTGGCTTTAATAACAGTATGTGAATTGGATATTGGTCTATCCATGCTTTCTACTTTTGTTTTATGGGTGGAAGGTAAAATTGGAATTTGTTTGTCAAAATCTTGAACCTTCATCTTGAAGGTATATGTTGTAGGTGGATCTATGTTTTCTACAACTTTACGGACCGTTGACAAAGTTGATAAAATGGGCAATGGGGCAGGGATCTGTGGATCTGACTTTGCTTTACGCTAATAATAAATGATAAATAAAATATTAGTATAATATATAACGATAATCTTAATATTAAATAACGCGCCCACTTATGACATTTTTAACAAATTATTTGATAAATTCTATCATGTACAGTAATAGCTAATTGCATTGCCTCACAGAAATACTAATCAAATACATCATTATCAATAAAATAGTCATAGAATTTTTAATTTTATTTGTTTTTAATCAATGACAAATTAGCCAAGAACGCGTCAATTCATTACTTGATGATTTCCACCTTTGGAGAAATTAGATTATATAAACTCACCTTGGATGACCGAGTCGCGATATGGT
The DNA here is from genome assembly GCA_910591965.1 of Dentiscutata erythropus. Lineage (NCBI taxonomy): Eukaryota > Fungi > Glomeromycota > Glomeromycetes > Diversisporales > Gigasporaceae > Dentiscutata > Dentiscutata erythropus. The sequence continues at coordinate 4,226 of CAJVPY010003615.1, forward strand.
AATCTGGTATCTCTGTCAATTTCCTGTTCAATATCTCCTCCATTGTAGGCATGGTGTCCATTTTTGTTAAAGATTTTCTTGTATATTGAGGAGTAGATAATATTTGAGAAAAAGTAGCGGGGGTAGAAGAATATCTCTCTTCCTTTACTTCGAATGTGAAACTACGCTTCGCATCTAAAACTTCCTCCATAAGAGGTAAAGTTTGGGAAAAATCATATGGGGAATATGGAGACGAATCACTTGAAGAATCATAATTTTCTTCAGGCTCTTCTACCTTGACGCGCCGGTTCACGTTCAGTATCTCCTCCATGGTAGGTAGTCGTGGAAGTTTAGGAGGTTGTAGTGGTATACTTCGAAAAGTTTCCGTCCATTCATAACGATTAATACTGTGTGAAGATTTTATTTTTTGCTTTTCTTTAACAACGCGGTGCTTGGTTTCTAAAAGATCTTCAGTTTTAAGACTCTTTTCCTTTTTTGTAAGTCGGCCATTAAGTACCTCCTCCATAGTTGGAATCACAGCCGTACTACTAGGTGCGGGTAAAATATAAGAAAACCGTTGACTTTCCTTATTCCGCGAAGACCTCTCTCTAGGCATTTTTATATTTTTTTTTTATTTATTTTTTTTTTCTTTTATACTGTTCTCTTTGAATTCAAATGCAAGAGGTAAAGAACAGAAATTGGTTTCAACGTGCGTCAAAACGAGAAACAATCCAAATATAATAAAATTAATTCTTTTTTATTGAATTCTCATGTTCGGTTTGTTGATTTGATTGACTTTGTAAGCAAATATTTTTTTTTTTGGGGTGCCCCTATTTCTTATTGGCTAGATTAGTGCCGGGCGGAATTTTGAGGTTACATGAACGCGACCGCGACAAAAAAAAATGCATGTGATATTTGTATGTACTATGCTGAAATTATACAGTAACAGTATTAATTTATATTACAAATAATAAATAATTTTTTTTTTTATCCGTTCGCTTATCAGGTGAGTGGTCTCCTCAAGTGATGGGCAATTTGACGCGTATCATCAATGACCTTTGCACTTAGCCAATCAAGATACACGCGGATCATTCAGAGAAGATTTCTATTTAAATGAAATCCTCGAACGTACTTTAGTACTTGTAGGATTGATTCCCTTCTCAACTCATACTCCTAACGAAAAATTTTTTTTCTTTTTTCCTTTTTTTTTTTTTTTTTTGAAATCTTACAGCTTAAAATTATAAAATTGAAATTTGAAAACATAATGTATATGAAAATGAAAAATTTTGTACACAGATTTCTGTAGCATAAAAATCCCACAAGACTAACTTGGAAATAATATAATAATAATAATAATAATAATAATAATAATAAAAATAATAATAAATTTCTGAAAATACAATAAAAACATATCATAGAAAAAAGACACCTATATATCTACAACCAAAATTTAAAATTCCGGTAAAAAAAAAAAGAAGAGTAAAAATAGAAATAATAGCCACAAATGATTTCATATACTTATCATTATGCTGCTATTCTAAAAAGTATTTTTTTTTTCCCTTTAATGTACATACTACAATTTCAACTCTCCCAAAATTTTCGAACACATATTTTTATATTGCCATGGATCACCAGCAACTCTGCGGAATTGTAATCCATGTACTCCAAGTAAAAGGGGAACTTTAACAATAAAAATCTCAAATCTCACAACAAGATCCGTAACATTAGCAGAGTTAGAGTTAGAGTTAGAGTTAGATACCGAAGAATCATTGCCGGATTGATTACCAGAATGTGCATTAGCCGGCAATGAAAGTCGAACCTCGCCATCAGCCGAGAAACGAAGATCTTGTCCTTGAGCGTAACTATCTTTGTATGATGTTGAGGATGATGTTGAAGCAGCAGAATTACCAGATGAGTGACTGCCTCTACGTTCATTTCGATTAAAATGAGTGTGATGATGATTTGTGATTCCTCCCGGGGGATAGTTGGAAATAACAACAGACTTTAAGTCAATGCTCGGTATGTGAACACATTCAAAGCCACCTCGACCTTCACGCCACTTGACACCAATTCGATCAAGTACTCTTATAAGATCTAATCGAATTATTGAAGGAGGTTTTGTGGAAGTTGTTGCAACGCTAAACAAGCCTTTTAGATATACCGGTCGAATCCATGAATCAGCGGTGCCACCTGGTAAAGGTGAGTGTGGAGAGGAAGATGGTGGAAAATTGAAATCATTGTCAATAACTTGTTGATTCGTATTTGTATTAACATTTATGGTCATTGGTGCACCGATAGAAGTGCTTCGCTGATGTGAAGAGCGGTTTATGTTAACAGTTGTAGACTTATCAGATTGTGGATTATGTTGCGATAATGGTTCAACCAATTGTGGTAAAACACCAACAGGTCCTTTAATACTAGAATTCTTTGTAGAATTATTTCCACTTGTACCACTATTACCATTAGTACCACTAATAACACTCTGAGGCCTATTATTTCCACTTGTACCACTATTACCATTAGTACCACTAATAACACTCTGAGGCCTATTATTTCCAACAGAATTTCGTTGCCTATGACGTCGATAATCTGCTTCGGAAATGGATGTGGCCCTCGATATTATTGTTGATATCCTGTGGGAGAAATGATTAGGATTTTCTTTCTTTGGACCATTTGGAGTGGATCCATGGCGACGATGTTCCGTATGGCCTCTTGATGGTGTGTGTGTTGGAGAGATTGGAGAAGATGGAGGTGATACGGGATCACGAGGTTGGCCAACTATAGCTAAACTCAAGCGCCTAATTAGTCCACCGCCAGCACTGCCACTATTTGCGGATAGTTCAATGCTCTTTTTGCCATAATTCAACTCACCACTAACTTCATCCATTGTTTCTTCGGGAATTTCTTTCTCTTTTATAACAGGTGTACCTACTGAAGTATTTTTCATATCACCTTCAACGCTAGTACGTGAGCGAGGTCTCGTTCCGGAAGGAACAGTTGCACGTCTTATCACTTGTGAATTTGGACTTGTCCCAGGTGGTACAACTGGACGCATGTTATCAAAACCAGCGTCATTTGAATAGGATGGGTCAGGCATAGAAATGTAGGGTACTTGCAAGCTATTTGTATCAAGTGAAGATGAAGAACCAAATTGAGGAATACCACCTTGTTGTATTAAACGATCTCGTTCAAGTTTTTCTTTAACGAGATAATAAATTGAGATTAATGGATGAACAGCCTGTGTTGGATCAGCCGAAATGGATTTGTCTTCTTGAACCGAAACGCTAGAACCCGATAATTTTCTACGATAATATTCGAAGCCACTGGTTCTTCTTCTATTGTCGTATGATCCACCAATATTATTGTAGTGTTGAGCTCTAATAGAACTTTGATAAGAATCACTTTTAATGATACTTTCCAAGCGAGCTTTTATTTCATGCTCGGTACCAAATTCAAAGCCTGTCATTCCGCGAATAATTTCAGGATCTAGCGGAAGAGTGAGTGGACTTCTTGAGGGTAAATAATTTTCCGGAGGACCATCGTATCCTTTATTCATCCAAGGATGATTCATTACTTCAGCAAGTGTAGCACGATACATTGGATTGGTAACAAGCATTCTCGAAAGAAGATGTTTACAATCTTATAAATAACAAAATTTTAGTATTAAAAAAAAAAGTATATATACATATATATATATATACATATATATATATATATATATATATATATATGGGTTGCCGTCAATAGAAATCAAGCAGATTAACTTTTTTTAAGATATCAATCTGCTTGATTTCTATTAACAGCAGCCCATATATATATGTGTATTATCAATAAAATTAACATTTATAGAAGCTTACCGCTACTTAACCATCCAGGATATTCAACCACACCCCTTTTAATCTTTGCGTGCAAAGCAGGCATGCTTTGATCATCGAATGGTACTTTACCACAGACAAGAACGTAAAGGACAATTCCAAAACTCCATACATCAACCTCGGGTCCAGTGTACAATTTTGCATTTAATAATTCTGGTGCAGCAAAATATAATGAACCACAAAATGTTGAAAGATGAGAGCGTGGTGAATATAAATTTGATAGTCCAAAATCAATAATTTTAATAGAGCCGGACTTGGATATAAGGATATTTTCAATTTTTAAGTCTGATACATTCATAATAAGGTAAGAGAGTAAGATTTTAGAGTTAATATTACTAATGACATTAATAATTGAAGCCTTTAAAATATTTAAAACATTTGAAATTAAATTATATACATACCTCGATGTACTATAGAATTTCTGTGACAATAGTCTATTTTATAAAAAAAAAATATATATATACGTATGTATATAACAAATTAGCAGGGTATTTAATATTAATAATAAATTATTATTTTTTACCAACCCAATGCGCTTACTATCTGCCTGGCAAATTTCCGAGCATGTTTCTCTTTTAATTTTCCATGGCTGATGATATAATCCAACATTTGACCGCCATTAACATACTCGAAAAACATATAGTAATGGTTTGGTAACACCATTACTTCTTTAAGTTGAACTATAAAAGGATGGTTCAACAAAAGCATTATTGCAGCTTCTCGAATGGTGCGAATTTCCTTATTATCATCTTTAGATGTGTCCTTGTCTTTGTTATCTTGAGATTTGTCTGATGGAAGTACCCTCGGGATAATCTTAACAGCCAACTTGATAAAATACAAGAATTAAAAATGAAATTATTAATCAAGAGTAGGAGTGATGGCACGGAGGCTTGATGCATTTTAATTATAGTATTGTCATGTGCTTCATCATAAAATAACTTTAAATTCAGAATTATTGTATTAAATAATAGTCTATAATCACTATCATTTAGAATCAAATCTTTATCTATTATTATAATTATCACAATTTATCAAAAAAAAAAAAAAAGGCAAAAAAAAAACAATCTATTTATACCTTTTCACCTGTTAATGAATGTATTGCTAATTTTACTTTCCCCATGCTGCCAGCACCCAATGTCTTTGTTAGCGTATAGTTACCAAGAACTTTTTTTGGCTTAATTCTTGCTCGATTACTACTAGTATCTGAAGCAGTAGCTTCTCCGGTAGGATCAGAAGTTGAAGCACTATGTGCTTGAACATTTGTATTTTGCTGACATTTTGATGTATCTTTAGATGCGCTTTTAGTATTTGAGTTTGTTATCTCACCTCTTTGTAATAAAAAATGCATTATTATTAACAACAATCAAATAGTTATTTCTCAAATATTGGCATTATGACAAAATTTTTAAATATCTTGAGCTTTATTAAAAAAACTACCTGTCACACTGTTGTGAATCGTCAGGTGGTGAATACTCGGGTAACTCCGAAGGTAAAGGCGAATCGCGTAATATTGATGGGCCATTGTTTTCAACTTGGAGCAAGCTATCCTCATTATCTGATCCTTGCATGGCAACATCGGGGTCAAGGTTCTCGCTAGCTGGATGGAATTGTTCACCTTCGTCTTCCGTCGAATAGCGAGAATTATTACCATCCATGCTTATGGAATAGTCGTCCAATACTCGGTGTGTTTTACTTTGGGTTTTGTGGCTTGGACTGGCATATCCATTTTCTTGGCTTGTATCTTCTATGGAAGTTGATGGTATGTCTTTTTTTGTTGAATCTTTATAACAATGTTTATCGTCCATCGAAGTAACTTTTGGTATTGCAGTCATTGGTCGTGTGGTTGGCATGTAGTTTTTGATAATGCAATGAAAGAAAGATAATGATTTTAGAAGATAATTGTCGATTAAAGCTCTATGAAAATATTTTGTTGAGTGGAGTCTCTTGTCACAAGATAACACTCCGTGCAGATATAAAACCTTATTGTAGCACAAAATGAAAATAACTAAGCCGGAATTCAAAAATGTAGTGCAACAATGTTCTTTAATTTTATACTGTACACTGAAGTACATATACATTACATATAAAATATATCACCTAATGAACCTAATGAAAACATTGTGCTCTTTTAGGATACGTTCCTCGCGTGCCTTATAATATCGAATGTTAAGAAAACATGTACCCAATAAAGGTTACTTTATTAAAGAACGTTTTTAAATATTGGCTAATAAAAGTGGCGCAACTTTATATATGCCAAGCCCACTCATCTATTAATTCATTCATTTCAGCAGAAAAAAAAAAATTGATCAGATTTATTTAGGTAAAGCTGATGTCTAGTTAGCAGCATTCCTAAAATAGCTTCGTGCTCCATTCGGACATTATATTTAACAATCGTACTACCGTACAATTGTGCTAACTCTAAAAATAATAAATTGATACCGATACGCATATTAATTTTTTTTTATAAATCACAAATATTTATTTATATCGTTATTTCAATGCACAAATGCGTTATCTACGTATTAAATTTATTTGAATTCTGTTATGATTTTTAAAATTAATTGATAACAAATAAAGAAAAACCTTTAAATCAAATATATAATAGATTATTAAAAGGAGTATATTTTATTGGCAATCTTATTGGCAATCAAGTTAAAAAAAGATCAAACACTACGTATAATTTACTGGTTATGTAGAATTAAAATTTTATTATACCGATCAATAAAAATTAATTTAAATTTTGAAAGAACATAATGAAAATCCGATTTCTCTCTTTAAGATGAATCAAGTGATATAATATCTTTCGATACCGGTCACCGGATCACCTTTTTCTTTATCTAATAAGAATTACAGGTTTTTCCTTTGCGGCATTCATAAGGGAGAGGAGGGTATTATGGCGCACCTAAGCTGCGCTGCTAATTAAAATTTTATAAATTAATATTTATTACTAAAATTCACTTAACCAACTAATTTTATGCTTGACTATCTGAAAATGAAAAAAAAATAAGGTACTATTACTAAAAAAATTTGTTTATTACGACTTTTTTGAAAGCAATTTTTTAATCGTTATTTAATTAGGTGCACTTAAAAATGTGAAGATCTTCAAACTACATAAGTTACATAGTTGATAATTTTAGTACGAAAAAATCAAGATGAAACCCGATATAATAAAATCGCATAATCTATTATGCATTACTAATGGTAGCATCAATTTTTTTTTTTTTATGTAAACGTTCCTCTTTTCTTTGCTCTAATTCAACTCTTTTTTGCGCTTTTTTAGCTTCCTGATCAGCTTTTTTTTTGGCTGCTTCTTCTTTTTTTTGCTTTGCACTTTCTGCCTTCTTTTTTACTGACTCGTTTGCTTCTTTTAATTGTTGTAGACTTTCTTCATTAGTAAGAAGCCGAGCGGATGGAAAATTTTTTCTTTTCTTTGGCTGGACAGACTCTGCTTTGACTTGTGTTGAAACTCTTGAAGTAGGATATTTAAGAGATAATTTTAATGAGCAAGTACCAGGATTTTTAAATGTCTCAAGTTCCTCTTGAGTTAATTGGTAAGTTCATTTTATGGCTGCATTTTCTTTTTTTAAAGAATCAATTTCCGTTAAAAGTTCATTCACTCTAGAAATATTAATCCAAGCAGAATTATTTGGATGGATTAAATAATTCAGATGAAATGAATTATTTGAATAGAGTGAATTATTTAGTTAAATGGATGATGTAGTATTTGGTGAAGGCAGCTCTTCAACTTGTGCAGATGAAGGTAAAGTATCGATTTGATCAACCTGTGTAGATGAAGATAAATTATCAATTTGTTCAGTTGATAGAGAAGGACCAAGACGATCTGGGCTTATAGCATTAGGGTTAAAAGGCCAAATTCCCGTAGCTCTATAGCATTGGTAATTGCTTTGGAAGTGTAAGTTTTAATAAATGCTGGTCCAAGCATTTTTGCAAATGTGTGTTTAGTTACTATTTCGCTAGTTTCACTGTGAAGTTTGTCACAACCGTTACTGTATTCGGTTTTAAGTTTAGCGAAAGGAAGCTCAGAAGACTGGAAAACGTGAGTAGTGTGAGGTGGGAGTGCATAAAGTAGAATTTTATTTTCATGACAAAAGTTAACACTCAAGTAATTAATATGACTTTTATGTCCATCTAGTATTAAAAGAACAGGTCGACTAGATGAAATAGATTTAATAAAATGTTCAATGTACATCTGAAAAAGATTTTCGCGCATATACCCCGAGTCAGTAAATCCCATAATACTACTAGCTGGAGCACTATTTAACAAATCTGGAATTGTGCGAACACCTTTATAAATAAATAATAGAGAAATATAACCACCAGTGGCTGAAATTGTTGGGGCAACAGATATATGTTTATGGAAGTTGCCATGTGCTACTTTATGAACTTGACGAGAACCTTTGGCAGCAAGAACTTTTTGAACTTTAGAAAATCCAACAAATCCAGTCTCGTCCATATTCCAAATATGGTCAGCAGTGAGTGAATTTTCTTGAATTATTTTTTGAAGCTTATCAAAGTGATCTTTTACAATTGTTGGATTTGCCTTTTGTATACATGCCTCTGTGAGAGCCTGAGGCACACGAAAAGATAGATCAGGATAGTCTTTTAAAAAGCGAGACCACCAGACCTTGCCGGGTCCATTGGCTTTAAAAGAATGCTTTCGATTGTCACTGTTCATGATATTCATTATGCAATAGTTTACTCCAGACTTGGTAAGTCCAAATCAAAGTTTTTGTATATTTTTACAATATCCAACTAATTGTAGTTCTTTATGATAACTTAAAACTTTTGGAGAACCAGGGCGATTCGGCAAGCTATTATTTTTATTTGCACGTCGTAAAGTTGTTTTGGCAACTTTAAATTTTAACACAGTTGCTTGTATGCTAGGTTGTCGGTGCTGCTAAGTGCTTCAAAAGCTAATTCAATAGCTTTGGGCTTAGATACAATTTTGGAGCTCATTTTGTTTTTTTTTAAAAAGATTTATTTTTTTAACCAGCAATTTACAATTTTGTGCTGCTTTTATGTGATCACGATCGTGATCGTAATTGATTATTTTAGAAAATTCGCTTTATTATTTTAATCACAACCGTGATTGTTTTTTATATTGCATTTTTGTATGCAATCACGATTGTGATTAAATATTATTCCTTAATAGAATCAATTATGATTACGATTGTGATCGTTTTGTGTCTTTTGTATACAATTACAATCTTGTTTTATGGCTTTTGTATGCAATTATGGTCTTGTTTTATGGCTTTTGTTTTTTAGACAATTATTACAAAATAAAATTAGACTAAATTATTAAAATTGAAATGGAATCTAACTAAATCTGTATAGTATACAAATAAACAAATATCATTTTTACTAAATTTGTAAATCAAATAACAAGCAGAAATGTTTTTCGAATAACATAAAAATAATAAATTTTGTTTATTGCTCGCGAAAAAAAATTCAAAAAAAAGATTTGCATTAAAAATGGAATACCCTTCTGATCTACAATATGAAGAACCTAACAATGCAGTCTCAATTCTTTATAAAAATTTAATCAACAGTACCTATGACCCTAGTGAATTTAAAGATCAGATAAAATTTACTCTTCTGACTTTCTATGACTGGCTAATCGATATTATAAAATACTTTTTAAAATTAATCATTACTAGTGGTGTGAGCGCAATGCCGTAATTGGTCGTATTAATTTCACAAAAACTCAATTATATCGTGATCCAGTGATC
>CAJVPY010003616.1:0-13828 GCA_910591965.1 Dentiscutata erythropus
CCTAACTCAGCTGCTTTCATATAATATTCAAAAGCCTTCTTTTCGTTTTTCTTAACACCAATACCATGTTGATAATTGTAACCAAGTTCATAAAGTTGTTCAGAGTCCATTTTTTTTTTGAAGGAGTTACAAGCTTTAATTTGTCCGGAGCGTAACGAAGAACATTTAATGTATAATTAAGGTTACATCATTAGTTACATTTTTGATAAGTTTATTAGTTAACTTATTTTGTCTATCTAAAACGTAATTTTAAAAAATTTTTCATATCTGGCCGCATGCATATTTGTATTTTAGTGTAACATTTTAGTGTAACTATATCTTAAGTAGATGATAATTTTACTACGTATCGGTATAGAATTGATTGGCTAGTACTATGCAGTATAGTAACTGTATAGTAATGATGCAGTTATGGTTGAATTTAATATTAAGTGTATAATTTCTACACTGCAACAATGCAGTTACTGCATATTTAGATATTTAAATTTTTGCAAAGTAATGCTTAATGTCGGCGCAGCTCCGTGTATTCGCCCAGCACTTTGGAGATTAACCCGCAAAAAATTTATATCAACAAATAATAAACTTATTGAAATTTATTGGAAAGACGGAGGATAACACGAAAACTTAAATTATAATTCTGCTACAAACAATGGATATTAACTGCAGGGTTCTTCATAAATGTGGTCATCAAATTTATTTACAGAAGTTTGCTAAAAGTCTTAAATAATGAAATTTTTTTAAATATCTGAACTATTAAAGTATGCTTAGTATTGATATCAGAGAATTTATAATATCAATCATAGGAATTTTTTTAAACATCATAACATTCACTTCAAAAACTTCTTTAGTAATTCCATTACGGCGAATTTGTTGAATGAAGGAATATCTAAAGAATAAAATATTTAAAAATTTTGCGTTATCAAATTGTTACAGAAACTTGATGTTTCCTACTGACTAAAATTCTACGAATGAGAAAAGAACTTGAGTGAAATCCAAATTCAAAGAATGGAAAATTGTAAATTGCTAATGATAATTAATTGAAAGAAAAAATTGGATCCACCCTTTAGTTTTCTTATTCTTTATCATTAACGCGCGTATATCCAACGTTAGGATATTTTAATTTCCTATTGGCAAACATAAATTTACGGATGGTAATTGTAACAATAAGTATTATAAATATAGATAAGTAATACCGGTATCCGTAATTAAAGTTCGATTTAGAACTTACATACCATACCTACATATGTGGAAAAGTTTATTAAATAGATGTATGATTGTTCATTTTTTTAAGGCTAATCCAATAGCTCCTGCAAGATACATAAATTTAGAATCGGATGCAATTATTAAAATGGCCATTCTATAAAGAACATATAAATTGAAGGCACATTGAAAAAAAAAACATATTATATAAAACCAACTAATATTCACCATAGCAACTTGTGAAATTTAATTACAGAGATAAATATTGAGGGAGTCTTTGTTGTAATATGGGGTCTTTGCCTTGAAAATCAGGTATGGGACATATGATTTACTACATTCCGTAACTCGATTTTCAAGGCAAAGACCCCATATCATAAAAAGCTTACAATAAGTGATTTCAAGACTGCATTCATGAAAGTATTTAAAAAATTACAATAGCACATCAGTAACACAGTATATCAATTATGTTATAAATTCGGATAAATTTTTCCGAAGTTGTAAATTTTTATTTGTTTTATGACCTTTTTAAATATAATTGAACACAATATTCATGTAATTTTAGAATTGAATAAAGTTAAGTTCCTTAAAATCTCATACAATATTGTGATTAAAAATTTTCCTTTAAGATAATCCAATTTTTGACTTAGATTCCATAAGAGCCTTAAGTGTGTGAAGCATAATGACAAGCGTTATCATATAAAATTTAATTACAAATATATAAACGCAAAAATGCACTGAGATGTAATTAAATATAATTAGTAATATCCGAATTTAAGAGATTGATTTGAACGCTTCACGATTTTTTGTGTTATGTGTTTTTCCTTTATAAGATTTTCTATAACTTCTTCGATACAAGGAATATTATTGCGGTTTGCAAATTTATGTGAAATTTGCAGACCAAAAAAAAAAAAGAAAAAAACGATTAGTATCTTTTGTAGGAATATTTACACATTCATCATGTTTAAAAGATTTAATTGTGTAATATTAAATTTTGTTTCTTTTTTAGCCGATAAAATTTACATATTGCATGATGGACAAGAAAATTTAAAAGTTGCACCATATTAAATCTTATAAGAACTATTTCATATTCAGATGTTTATTACTGAAATTATCATGAAATTTCAAATTAAAAGCATAAGAAAATTTAGTTTCATTTTTTTGTTGGAAATATATTTTTTTAACAGGTACAATAAACTTTAGATGTTGTACAAAAAGACACGTTGTGCATCCAAAGAATGTTCTAGGAAAATAATTTTTTGCCATTAGAAATGTTTTTTTTAAAAAAATAAATATATATGTGTGTAAGTCTTTATATATATTATTGGTTGATATACCTACGTCATCAGAAACAATGTTAAAGAAATCAGAAATCAAGTTTTTTTTTTTTATTTGCAAAATTTGCAAACCGCAATAGAATTTCATTTCAACAACACGATTCACTTAGATGAACAATAATTCATTATCCAATACACCGATTAATATTACACAAATAGAATAAACCAATAAAAAACCATTTTATATCGATCTAACAATTATTAATAAGCCTATACAAATATAATTAATTAAAAATAGAATACATCAAATGAAACAACACAAATTTTAAACTTAGCAAACTTAAACAATCAAATATAAATCATAACTTTATTTATGTTAACGATTAAATTTAAAAGTATAGATAAGCATTAGACTCATTAATAAACAACTGCTATGCTTATTTCTCAATAACGTTAATAAATCTTAAAGATATCTGCTTATGCAAGCAGATATTACACGAATATATAATATTTGCCTACTTACTGATCTTTTTTAATTTAAGTAGAACACAACCGTCTTAACTAAATTATTAATAAAGAAAAAAAAAAATCCAATAGATCTCCTATTATTGTTCATTAGTGAAATGATGTATAATTTAATTTAATCTAAATTTGAGAATTTGCTAGTTCACTAATCGATTTACTTAAATCTTCTGAAAAATTTTTCGTATCATATAGTTTGCTAGTACGTGTCTTATGAATTCAATTGTTTACTTGGTTCTGGTTTAATCTTGTTAGCTTAAAAAAATTGTTTTTTTTTAATTTCATTATTTTCCTGATCCATTTCATCTAACCAACGAGTGATTGTTTCAATAATTTCAGTTGCAGTAGGTCGTTTATCATATTTTTTATCCATACATTTCATAGCAAATTCAGCATAACAATCTTGTGCTAAACATTTAGGTCTTGATCCACCAATAATTCTTTATACATGAGCACCATTAAATGAAATTCCATCAGTCCGGTGAAATCTCCGTCACAATAACTCCAAGACAGCAAATATCTGATGCCTGGGTATACGGTTAACCCACCAAAACCTCAGGTGGAATATATGGCAGAATTCCATAAATTTTTCCTTCCTTTACTTTTTTAGAAAGCCCAAGATCAGTGATATATGCGTTCTCCAAATATTCTTGCAAAATGTATCCACTGTGTAAATCTCTGTGAATGAGTCAGAGTCCATGAGAATGAATTGACACGAGATCAACAGCTGTATAGTACAAAATATTCAATTTATCTTTCCATTCCGATTTTGATACTTGTACAAGATTTTGTCTTAATGGACCATTTACTGCAAAATACATAACAATAATATAATCACCAAAATTATTTCTTGATACACCAAACCAGTTCAAGGACGAAGGACTCTCGTATGAGCCATTGTTTTGTAAAATTTATATTATATTATATATATATATATATACAGTGGTTGGCCATATTATTGTGGGCAGTTTTTAAAAATAGATATAAAATTAAATTAATAAGATATGAGGCTAAAAATAAAACTATATATTAATTAAATCTATATTTTTTAAATAAAAAAAAGTTTAAAAAATTCTATGCAGTATTTTTTAAGATAATTAAGACTATATAATTTTGTGTAATGTTACACAGAACCGAAAATAGTAATTTTTAAAAATTAATTGTTATAATTACTATATATTAAAAGTTAATTTTTTATTAAGTAAATTGAACTTAATTATTAAGTAAAATTTGTTCAGCATAACAAATTACATATAATTCTAAATTTTTAAAAATTTTTAAAAAATTTTGAATAAGATATTATTATTAAATGATAAAGTTAAATTATTAAAATAAAATTAACAAATTACCAAATAAAGTAATTTTATTACTATATATAATAATTTACTAAAGCTTTTTTAAAAAATTATAAACCTTTTATAATATGTGTAATTTGTTATAATTAATAACTTTATTTAAAAAAAATTGTTAGTTTATTAATAAAAAATTAAATTTATATATAAGTACTAGTTTACTATGAAACTATATTAAAATTTAGCAAATCGGTTCAATTTAAAAATGCTAAATTTTGTTTAAACTTAATTATTTATAAAACTGTAGCATAGAATTTTTTAAACTTTTTTTATTTAAAAAATATAGATTTATTGTTTTATTTTTAGCCTAATATTTTATTTATTTAATTTTTTATATATTTTTAAAAACTGCCCGCAATAATATAGCCAACCACTGTATTTATTCTGCGTTATTTCTCAATTTATGTCAATTATTAATTGACATAAGTCATTCATAAATTAAAAAATATTTATGCTAATAAAATAATAAACAAGAATAAAAAACAAGTAATTAGATAAAAGATGATTTTTTTAAAAAAAATAAGATTTAAGAATTGTTACATTCTTGTCTAAATATCAATTACAAGTAAATCTAAAAATCCAATAAATATACTGTATTCAAATATTTTGTAAATTAGGAAGTTTTACATAAAGTATTCTTGAATATGATGATCTATTTTTATTTTTATTTTTTGCAAGAGCATAATTTAGTGGTGCCAAATTCATTTTTCGATTCCATGTTCGATTGCTTAATGTGTTGTGCAAATTATTTTATAAAAATTTTCAATATAGTAATCTTATATCTAGTTTTAAGTAAATGTAGGTCTTTTTCTATACTGACATGAAGAATTTTAAAAGTATTAAGGTTTTGGGTTTAATATTATTTGATATAGCAATTTCCATCTATATACATCTTTTGTTAAAAGTCTCTAGTATTTATCAAAGGTGTAAAACTATATCAATATTTAGTGACAACAGATCAATTCAAGATAATAATTAAAAAAGTTGATTCAAGTATAACAAATAGAAATAACATATAACACTGAAAGAAATACTTAAATTTATCTTTATATTATCTTAATAAATACAAAATAGTAATTCTGTAATCTATAATTCTGCATTATGAATTAACCTGAGTTATTTATTATTTGATAATAGACATAAATTAAAAATGACATGGAACATATATACCAACAAAAAAATTAAAGAGAACGATTTATAAAAGAACATAATAAAATTTTATTTTTTATACTTGTATATTATTTAATAATAAGATAAATTTTGTGGGTTTCTAGTAATCATACCTATATATGTAAAACTTCTACACTTGCCCTTAAATACAGAATATTAAAATAAATAATAACTGACAATGCACAATTTAAATATGCAAATTTACAGTTTACAGTAGCTAGTATCTAGACAGAGCAATTTAGCATTATTCATTTTATTACTAGAAAAATAATTGCGTTTTGTGGGCTGGAGCCCTAATTCTTAGGCTAAAATCAGATTTAATATTTTATAATTGCTTTTAACTTTTAGAATTATATTAATAATAAATTTATAAAGAAAGCAACCTTTTGTTTCTCTATTAGCTTTGTTATAATCACATATTTTATTCTAATTTTGTAATCTGTCAAGAAAAGATAGTATCATAAAGTATATCAATTAGACTTGATATTCATACAAATATAAGACCTGTTGCAAATTCCTTATTTCCAAGTTTTATTATTGTTTGTGGCAATTTTAAATCTGTGATTATGAATTATAATTGCTCAAGCAAGACATATTTCTGTTTATACATTTGACTCTAAAGTTATAAAATATAATACAATCTTGTCCAGTTAGTTTAATTACTAAAGTATTAATTGTAGCCGGAACCAAGGTAAATTTGGAATAAATTTCTTGAAAATCTTGAAAATTAAAGATAGTTAACATTTCTATAACTTGTTTATTCTGAGGTACTTCTAAAAATAAAATATTTATTAAATGCAAATTTATATTTCAATATATATTAATACTATATATATTTTTATTACATACTCGAATCTTTTGGTAAAAATCTTTGAAATCAATTTGTCTCTGCTGCATATATTGCAAGTGCCAGTTTGATTATTTAGAGTAACTGAAAAAAACATTCTTTACAAATAGGACAATAATTATGTTTAAGTCCTAGCATCACAAATTTTTTAGAAGACTACAATTGTCAGTAATTTTGACAGGCAGGCTAATTCTAAAATAAGCTAGTTACATGTTAGAATTTTATAACAATAAATAAGTTTAGTTTATAATATTTGTACGTATTTTTTTTTTTTTTTTGGTATTAAGGTGACCTCTTTGGCTAGGGAATATTTTATTAGATAGTTTTGTTTTTCAATTACAGTAAGAGTACATATAGCCACACGTACACCTTTTGAGTGCCTAATTTAAGTAGTCCACCCGAAGGTTTTACACTATCTGTTGTACCTGTACTCCAACTAGGGGGTACCCATTTAAACTCTCTGACCATAACCTACTTCCAAACCAATAGATACTACCTAACCTGAGGCGTAGCTTACTATACACAGGTAGTTCACTATTGCCTAATCTGATTTTGCACCCACCTTAGGACTTACTAACCTCAATGAGGCTAATCTATCTATGAGGTAAACCTAACAGAGTGGTCCACATTTCACACGTATATTCACCTGCATGTTCAGTAATTTCTTTCCAATTAGTACATATTGTTTGCTGCCATTGTGTTTGTATCTCATGCCACCTTTTGGGGTGCTGCCGTAATACAATCTGTATCTCAAGCACAACCTTTCTAATCAGTCTTCCATTACGTACTCCTGCCCTTGTATTGGTTCACAACAATCCTAGTACCCACATTCAGGCCATCTTTTTACCCAGATTCTTTATCGGTCTATACTTTACTTCTAGCTGGCAACCTGGACAGGTTGGTCTGCCCAGGTTTTAGGTGCCTGAAGGATGCCCTCCCCTTGGTCCATACTTTCGGAGCATATGGCCTTTTCCTCCAGTGTGTCTAAACCGGTAGTTCGGCTAATATGTCTCTCATTAAAGAACCTAATCGCTTGGTTCTCTGATCTCGGGCCCCAGTTCAAATTCAGCCTTCATGTAGTATTATCGAAGATCACTGCTATCTCCAAACTCAGGACTTCCCAAACGGGCTTCGATCTTTGGTCCTGTGACCCGTGCCAAGCAAAGCCCACAGATTACAGCCTTTCGGAATTACCTCAACAGTGCTACTAAGCACCATCTCAACAGATCCTCCATGGGCCAACCTTAGTGAAGATCGTTGCAGACTTTTTCCATGTCTCAAAAGTGTCATCTCTGGGATTTGAACATGAGATCTTCCCATAATGTTTGGAGAGGGTAACAACTAGACCACTTCACTAAGTTGCCACACCTCCTATATTTGTACGTATATACTGTACTCTTAACATTATTTTCTACATTTTTACTAATTGATATTTATGATGAGCTTGTTTCTTTTCTGACTTGTTTTTTTCTACATACTAATTGATCTTTCTTCGCCTCTATCTTTATTTTTTTTTATTGTGATTTGCTCAAGTGTGGAAGTTCTTTTTTGTATTTTAAAAATTATCAAATTGAAAATACTTCTAATATGATTAACAACAATAAAAAATTTTTCTAATATGTAAATTTTGGTTATAATATAATTATATACATATTTTATGATAATTTTTAAAAATAAGCTTTATAATTAAGTAACTATGTAATTTTTAACATACAATATCATAATTTAATGAGAATTAGATATGTAGATATTGATCCTAATTTAGGCTCAATTCTGATTATTGAACCTAAAATTTGAGTCAGAGTGAAGTAGAAGCCAGACATTTCTAAAAATTTCATAGAGTATGAGTTGAAAGACTTTCACCTCAGCTCCAGCCAATAAAAGTAACTAGTAATAAAATAGCATGTTTTATAGGGCTGGAGCCTTATATCTTAGGTTCTAAATTGTGAACTTAGTACTATAGCTTATCTAACATTATTAATATAAAAGATAATAAAATCCAATTTATTAATACGTATGTATTAATTTAAGCAACAATTCTATATGTTTATATTAGTTAATACAGTCGTAAGAATTCATAAAGTCATAAAAAAGTAATTACTATTCTTTAGCTAATATTTGTTGTAGATGTGTAGTTTTCCTAATTTTTGTAATCTATGATATATAAAAAAATTATTAAAATGAAGATTAGTAAGAGTATGAACTCTTGATATAGCAACAAATATAAGACCTATAGCAAATTCTTTATCACCAATATCTATTATAGTTTGTGATTGTAAGTTCTTTTGTGTTTTTGCACTGTATCATAAATTATAATTGATGCAGTAAAATATTAATATATCGAACTATTATTAATTGGTTGGTTTTATATAAACATATATTTTCTATTCAATGATTGTTGCAAAATACAATGGCTACTAGCATTTTAACATAAAGAGTTTTACTTTTTTTTTTTTGCTATTTTACTTAAAATGAAAAAAAGAACTTACTTCTTTTCTGTTTGTTTTTTTTTATGGATTAAGGAAACCTTTTTGGCCTGAAAGCTTTTATTAGAGTGTTAATAATGTTTTATAATGCAATTACAATGATAGTATATTAAGCTACACGTGCACCTTTTAAGTGCCTAATTTAAATAGTTCATCTGAAAGTTCTACACTATCTGCCGTATCTGCACCCCAACTAGGGGGTACCCATTTAAACTATCTGGTTCTAACTGCCACCTTCAAGACTTTAACCCTGGGTTTACTCACCATTTATGAATGGATTTTGCATCACTCTTGCAAAGAATACACTGACTGTCTTAAGACTTACTAACTATTTCTGGCTAATCTATCCTCAAGGTAAACCTAACAGAGCGGTACATGTTTTACACATACATTTATCTACATGTTTCATAACAGCTTATTAATTAGTACATATTGATCTTCCATTCCATATTTGTATCTCACACCACCTTTTGGGGTGCTGCTGTTCTATAAACATTTCTCAAGCACCAACCTTCCTAACTAGGCACCTATTATGTACTCCTTGCCCTTATCCAGTTCATAACAACCCCGATACTCACATTTAGACTATCTTCTTATCTGGATTCTTTATTGGTCTCTCTCTTACTTCTAGCTGGTAACCTAAAAGGATTGGTCTGCTCAGACTTTAGATACCTAAAGGACACCCTCTCCTTGGTCCATACTTTTGAAGCGTATATTTTTTTCCTCCAGTGCGACAACCCGGAGATGTGACCAAAGTTACAGATTATAGTTCTAAATCCAACCGATAAGTATAGCTGTCAACCGAACACAGGCCTATTTTTCAAATATCGTCGCCAGTAGGATTTGAACTCTAGACTGCCACTTGGAGAGGGTAATAACTAGACCACTACACTAAGTCACCACACCTCTAGAACTTGCTTCTTTTCTTTATTTTCTCTTTAATATATTTAATATAAATTACATTTTGACTACAAATTGATTATATTATTACATCATTATACTTTCTTATACTCTTACTGATTATTTATTCTTTATATATCGCAGATTAATTTCTTTAAATTTCCTCCAATCTGCCCTTACGATTCTAATTAATTATTATGATCAATGAATATGACCATGTTACATGATTATGAGACCTACTAAATTTTTTTATTTAATTTAGCATCTAAAAGTTCTACAAAGAATTGTTGAGAATTTATTACAATTACAGAGCAGGAGCCAGATATCATTAAAATTCCTGAGTAAGGCTATAAGGTCTTCTACCTTGTTCTTCAGCTTTAGCCCAATTATTATTTTCTAACTAATAAACTATTCTTCTATTAAAAGTCAGCTAATATATTCTATTAAAAGTAAGCTACTATATTTTAAACAAAGATTTCAGTAACCAAATGTTGAATCTAATTTAGATTCAATTCTGGTTATTTGATTCTAAAATTTGGATAAATGAAGTGGGAGCTAACATTTTTCAAAATTCAGTAGAGTAAGGCTTATAATACTATGCCAAATTTATGATATATCTAATATAAAGTAATTATTATTTTCCAACTTATAAACTATTCTTCTATTAAAAGTTAGTTAATATATTCTATTAAAAGTTAGCTTTATAATTTAAACAAAGATTTTGGTAACCAAATATTGAATTTAATTTAGGTTTAATTCCGGTTATTTGATCCTAAAATTTGGGTAAGTAAGTGGGAGCCAGACATTTTTCAAAATTCAGTAGAGTAAGACTTACAATACTGTGCCATATTTATGATTTATTTAATATAAAAGTAATTATTATTTTCCAACTGATAAACTATTCTATTAAAAGTTAGTTAATATATTTTATTAAAAGTCAGCTACCATATTTAAACAAAGATTTTGATAAACAAATGTTGAACCTAATTTAGATTCAATTCTGGTTATTTTGATCTAAAATTTGGGTTAAAAGAAGCGAGAGCCAGACATTTCTAAAATTCAATAGAGTAGAGCTTGAATGTCTTTTGCCTTACTCCCTTCAGCTCTAATTTATATCTAAAGTAGTATAGTATAAGGTATAAAAGTAGTTGAGTAATTAAGTACACCTTTTTACTTTAAAAAAAAAAGTAGTTGAGTAGAATTTTAATTGAGAATCATGATAATACTGTTGTTTGGGTCTAATAATGGTAATTGTTTAAGATACATATTTAGGAATTAGATAATATTTAGAACTATTTCTATAATATATACTTAATAATATGAAGATAAAAAATATATAAAAAAAATAAATAAGATAATAAGGTTCAATGTTCAATAAACAGTTTTTCTGATAAATATGAGAAGTCAATTTTTATTTTTCATTATTAAAGACATCGAAGTTTAAGAAAACTTTATTAAGAACAAAACTCGAACTTAAATATATTTTAGATAGCTATGACATTTAATATTGCTTCTTAATTTTTTCTTTGATCCAAGGGTTGGGCAAATGTAAGTTATATTGTAAGTTACAATATAAGTTACAATATAACTTACATATACATATATTTATATATAATTATTTAAATTAGACATTTATTTAAATTTAAATAGTTTATTATTAAAATTTTTAGTAAATTATTATAAATAATTTATAATATTTAACTGATTTAAAAGTATAAAAATTTTAATACTATTTAATAAACACAATTCTATATACAGTAAAACCTCTATAAGTGCACACCCCTCTCTATCAAGTTCTGGCCAAATATATGCATATTAGTTTCTACTATTACTGAATAGTTGATTGCAAAAATTACACAATATATATCTCAGGTAAATTGTGTATGCTTGATCAAAAGCAAAAATTTGCAGATACATTATTTTTCATAAATGACTACATACAATAAGACCTCCCAAAGTGTACACTCTATAAATACATGTCCTATGTAAATTCTTTCTAAATGCATAACATAGCTTAGCTTAAATTATAAGAGCAATATATATTTTGTTCTTTATAAATACACACACTTTGTAAGTGCATATTTTGCTTTGTCCCAAGGAGAGTACACTTATAAAAGTCTTATTGTAATTATAGTAATTTTTAAAATTTATAACTTAATTTGCCTTATATTGTAATTTACATAAACTAAAATGTAACTTACATTAAATTTTGATAACTTAAACAAAACGCCCAACCCTATTTGATCCTCTATCAATTAAACGGGCTATGTATAGTTACTAGTTGTAAAAACTCTTACAATTCCTATCACCCTGTAGTGTACTATCTTGCTTACAACAATTTTGTTTATAATTACTAATTTCCTGAACTTCTAATGCTTATAATATAATTTTAAATTTAAAGAAACAAACAAATAAAATAAAAAAATAATAAAAAAATAAAAAAATAAACAAATATAAATTTCAAAGCCCCAACATCTATGTTATGAGATTCGTGACAATAGTGATAAATATGTAATTTAAGATTATATATAAAACATTAATTATTTGTTGATATTAAATTAAAAGTTTGTAATAAAGAATAATTGATTACATATATATAATTATGAAGATTGATTATTTATTAATATTAAATTAAAAGTTTGTAATAAAGAATAATACCAACACTTTTGATATTTTAGGCTTATCTAAAACACATCTTTCAAACAAAGAAGAAAAATTTTTTAACAACCAAATACCAAACTACACTAGTTACTAGAGCTTTTACTCATCACCACACCAAGCTAGTGTTGAAATCTTTATTCATTACAATATAGCAAAGTATATAGCATATATCTATAACTGCAGTTTTTCTCCTATATAATTATCTTCTATATAATTACAAACTCTATATAATCACATGATTTTGTATAGGCATTTTTTTAATATTAAAAATACTTTTATATAATCACAATCAAGGTACTATCACTATCATATTTTTTTAAAAAGTTTTTTTACTAATTTATTAATAAAATTACTTCTTTAAAACCACATATTAATAAAATTTTTTATTAAATTCTATAGATTTGTAGAGATATTTTTAATTAAAATTTTAAAAAAATCATTAAATAAAATAAAATTTGCTATTTTTACACAAACTTTGACGATGTATATCTTGATAACTGTTAATCTAATTAGGATCAAATTTTTATAATAGATAGTATTGATATTCTAATATTAAATATATAAATTCCAGCAGATTTGGTCTAGTAGTTATCAAATAATTGTTTGTATTCAATAGTAAAATATTTGACTATCATATACAAATAATTACTCAAGAACTACTAGACAAAATGAGCTGTAATTTTTATATATAGTACACAAATATCAACCCTATCTATGATAAAAAGTTGAGCAAATTTAGATCAATAGTTATCAAGATATATATCGTCAAATGTTGGGTAAAAATAGCAAAATTTTTTTTATATATAGTATAAGAATATTAATACTATTTATTATAAAAATTTGAGCTAATTTAGACCGATAGTTATTGAGATATCTATTGTTAAATTTAAGTAAAAATAGTATAAATTAATCAATTATTAAAAAAATATGCTATTTTTAATCAAACTTTGCTAATAGATATCTCGATAACTATTGATCTAAATTGGTTCAACTTTTTATCAAAGATAGGGATGCTATTATTGTACTAAATATAAAAATTTTAGCCTATTTGGTTTGATAGGTTTTGAGAAATCAATTGTATATGATAGTTAATTTTTTTAAAAAAATTGCCTATTGATATAAGCTATTGCTTAAGAACTATCTAACTAAATTGGCTGAAGTTTTTATGTCTAATAGAAGAACAGTTATTCTATTTATAGTAAAAAGTTGAGCTAATTTGAATTGATGCTTATCAAGATATCTATTGTCAAAGTATTAGTAAAATAACAAATTTTATTCTATTTAATAAATGTTTTAAACAAGATAATAAGCAATCAACTCTCACCGACGATCCCTCGTACTGAAATTTTTGGGAAGAATCCAACTCGAAAAACAAGAAACCCGATATACAATACACTTGGTGAAATGAATGAAACTATA
>CAJVPY010003617.1:0-13827 GCA_910591965.1 Dentiscutata erythropus
ATTAGCCAATCAGATTTTGTATCGTCATCAGATGATCTACAAAAATTAGCCAATAAGAATGAAAGCCCGCTATGTTAGTGTAATGTGAAAATTAAAGATTATGACATGTGAATAATCACTGTAAATGCAATATAATTGGGTATCGGATAATAATCAAATTTTATCACTGTCACTAAATATTTCTCGAAATAGCGCGTTATTTCAAAACTCGATTGTTACTATGTTGTAAATTCACTAACATATTAGGACGCGTCTATGTCAAAATCCTGAAATTTAATTGTCGCGTATGTCGGGTTCCAACCCTTATTATCATAAGCGGGGTTTGAATACTGGAACCTCGACATCACGCGACGCGACGCGACAATTAAATTTCAGGATTTTGACTTTCGGGATTTTGACATAAAACTAACTAATAGGTCATCTTCCAGTACCCACTTGCTATAAAATTTTAATATAATTAGGTTTTTAATTATTAATTTTTATAGAAAACCATTAATTAAACCATGATTCTCAATAAAGCAAGTGCTTATGTATATATTATTCTTTGGTCCAAAGTTTGCAAACATGTCCCCCTGACACAACCACTTCCCGGCAATCACCATTTCCCTTTCCAAACAACCATTCCTTCTCAACAAAACTATCTACCCGATAATCATTTACCCGAAATCACTTCCCCAACAGCTACACATTCCCGACAACTACTTACCCGACAACCAATTACAACTAACAATTACTACATCCCGATGACCACTCATTTCCTGGTAGCCACTCCTTTCCCAACAACCATTTACATCCCTGTTAATTACCACATCCCCGACAACCACCTTTTTCCCAAAACCATTCACCACTTCACCACACAACAATTCCCGCCAATACATTTCCAACAACTTTTATTCCCAACATATCACCCCATCAAAATAACTTCCACGAAATTATTTCCCCTTAACTAATAATCATTTCCCAAATTAAAAACAATTTTAAAAAAAATTGTTAAAATATTAAAAATTTAAAAATTTTACCGGCCCAATCAAATTTTAAGATCACATGTAAGCAAAGTTTGAACTTTTGAGTTACAAACTTTACGTTACATGTGATCTTAAAATTTGGTTGGTCTTTTTAATACCCGATTTTTTTCTTATATTTTTTTTTTAAAAAAAACGATGTTTTTTTAATTTAACTCTATTTTTTTTTTTATTTACGGCTATTATCATAATATCATAATTCCTGAAACACTTGATAAAAATTAGCCGAATGATTTTTCGGCCGATTCAGTTAAGTTATTGATTTTCGGGAATAATAAGAAGATGACTACAATAAGACTAAATATCGACATGCACTTGTAGTTGTAAATTTCAATCCTACTCTTTGGTACAATCCATTTTCGCTCAAATGAAGCCTTTGTTCATTTCTAATTATTTTCGACGAAAATTTGGGTTTAAAAAATTGTGTAAAATTTCAATTCCTATTCTTTAGCAAGATCCATTTTCGTTCAAACGAACGAAGCCTTTATTTATTTCTAATTATTTTTCATTTCTTGTCGAAGACGAAAAATTAGTTTTTAAAAAATTGTGTAAAATTTCAATTCCCATTCTTTGGCAAGATCCATTTTCGTTCAAACGAAACCTTTATTCATTTCTAATTATTTTCAACGAAAATTCATTTTTAAAAAATTGTGCAAAATTACAATTCCTATTCTTTGGCAAGATCTATTTTCGTTTAAACGAAGCCTTTATTCATTTTTAATTATTTTCAATGAAAATTCGTTTTTAAAAAATTGAATTAAATTTCGATTCCTATTCTTTGGAAAGATCCATTTTCGTTCAAACGAAGGCATTTATTTATTTCTAATTATTTTTCGTTTCTTGTCGAAGACAAAAAATTTATTTTTAAAAAATTTGGGATATCTCTAGAAATGATATTTACAAAGCACCTTCGCTGGCAAATCGTTGAAAAAAATTTAGAAGGCTTATCAGTTCGACAAATTGCTAAACACTTAGGTGTCAGCAAACTATCTGCTTCAGATGGACAATCTTTAATTCTTAAATCCATTTCGATACTTTCATTTAATTTTGGATTCCATTTTTGAACTAATTTTAATCGTTAGTATTCAATATATAAATAAATATAAACATACTGTATAAAATTTTTTACTTTCACGCATTCTCGACAAATATTAATAATATCTTGGTCGCTTGGAATCCTAACTGAGATTCATTTTTAAACCAGTCGACAAATTCATGATCATATTAACTTTTTTAATAGCGGCGCCTGTTCGTGTAATATATTTGTTATAAAAGTCTAATTTATATTCGTTCCATTTTTAGAAGGTTTATTGGTACGAGCAGTCTTTTCCATTCGTAACCAATTTGCTAAATACTGAGATGATTTTTTGTTCTTGAGCTTTTAATTAAAGTTGTTCAGAATTAAATTCTACTCATCTCATCTTAAAAGTAGAAAGAACGATACCTTCTCTGGGGTTTTACCACAAAATCTCGAAAACCATTTTCCCGAAGAACATAATACCGACTAAATTGACCAGAATTATAACTAATGCCGGCTAACTTTGTCGATTTTAGGTCCTTTCGGGAATCTGTCTTTCGAGATTTTGTGGTAAACCACATTAACTTACAACTAACTCATAAATTTAACTGCCGCCTAGCATTTCGCTTCTGTTATTACGGCAGAGATCACTACAACCACCACGCTTATACGCTTGCCGTTCAAATTGATCAATAACATAAAAGATATCTAGGGTTATGATCCGGATAATCCTTATCCTTAATCCGATATGTATTACAGGATCTATTCGTCTAAAATTAACGGATACGGATATCCGTATTCAATCCGAATTGTCGGATCCATCCGAATTATTCGGATTACGGATCGAAATACTAGTAAATGTGGTAGATTAAAATGAAATCGGATTAAAATGAAATTTTTCTATTTTTTTAGGAAAATTTAAAATTTTTTGGGGGACATTTTTTAGGGTTAGGGTTTAGAGTTAGTTTTATTAATAAAAGAGTATAAGTGGGTTTTATAAGCTTTAAAGATGAGCAAGAAAGGTCCTCAGTTTCATTTTAATCCGATTTCATTATGATCTGCGACAGTAAATTGTCTTGAGTACAGAATGTGATAATGAGAGGTTTTTATACGATGTAATTATAGAGGTGATTATATAGAGGCACGACTGTATATTACTGTAAATAAAAAAACAAAATAGATAATATTTCTCAAAAATATTTGTCAATGCTTAGCAGCCAATAAGTTTAACAATTCATCAAATGTGATTCTATAAAAATAAACAAATCCGTAAAATGGTCAATCTCCAAAAATGTTAATCCAATCCAATCATATACGCATACAGCATAAAAACAGATTTGGCAAAATTTTATCAAACAGCATCAATATCATAATCAGTATAATCAACATCGGTATAATCAACATCAGTATAATCAATATCAGTGTAATCAGTATCAGTGTAATCAACATGGTGTTGTGGTGATTTATCCGAATCTAGCAAGTCCTCCAATTCAGAATCTACTGATTTTTCATCAAAAATCCTATTGCAGCTCCTCAAACCTGTGTCTAGCAAAACCTCCAAATTTTCTATTTCATTCGAGATGTTCATAGATTCTGCATCAATTGGATTAATAAGAAGTCGTAAAAATGCTTTTTCGTACAATTTATCTACATTTTGTTCCTTAATTTCGATTTCATTGTCGTACAATTTATCTACATTTTGTTCCTTAATTTCGATTTCATCGTCATAATCAATGATCATTTGATGATTTGTAACATCTTCACTACGTCGATATCTCGAATCATAACCCGTGTCATCGAACTCATCGTTGTCACTATCTTCACTAGTTTCATTGAGTGTTTGATCCGCGTTTTTTGTCTGTTGTACGTCAATTTGCATATTAAATTCATCGGATAAACCGTCACTATAAGCGTTACTAGAATATCCCTCCTGTATATTCTTATCAACTAAACTACTCATGTATTGAGATTCACTGATCTCTATAAGATCGTCATCTTCATTTGTAACATTCGTATTACGTGTTTTCGAGAATTTATACCCATAAATTTCCAGAGCTTTGTATACATCATATTTCGAAATCTTAAGATAAACGTAAACGTAAATTTCAACATACTACTTTTCTTATCCATTCTTTTATGTGAAATTAACAATACTACATGCCTCATGTTTCTCTTGAGTATAAGTTCTTTTGTAGTGATCATTTAATGCAATAAGATTTTTAATAATATCTTGCAACCAATTTTGTAGTATATGATAAAGCGTAATAATAGATGAACGATTAACAAGAATATCATCGGTAGTATGCCTAGAAATAAATAAAAACGATATTATAATTAAACACTGCATTATAAATGACATTAGGCCAGACTAATTCAATTCGATGGTTTACATTAACCCCCTCTCCCTTTTGAGATGAGAAATGTAATGTAAACCATCGAATTAAATAGGTTCTGGCCTTAATGCAAGTTATTATTATTATATATATATATATATATTTACTTTCGGATCAATTTCGATATATTCTCAAGTTCAAACAATTCCAACTTTTTTTCATCCCATTTAGAAATCGGTTGCATATTTTCTTCAAAAGTCTCTTTCGTTTCAATTTTATTAATTCGCTCTTGAATCATTTTAACTTGTATTTTCTCAAACTCTAACCAATAATCACTCATCTCCCTAGCAGACGGTATGTCAGTATAATTTACAGGACGGATCGCCTTGCAAGCCTTCGCCAAATTTGATTCATGTTCAAAAAGTTCAATAAGCATTATGACTTGTGATACACTTTTAGTACCGAGGCGTCGGGAAATTTCAGCGGGATTATGTTTTCCACAGCGTTCCAAAGCTGTAAAAAAAATTTCAAGTTCTTTATGTTTCCATAAAACGTTACCAATAATAATTCGATGTAAACGTTTAAAAAATTCCTGAGCTCCCGGGTTTACAAACTCGGATTCGGTCTTGACGAGAAGGTGGTGATAATGTTGAGGACTTTGTCTTAAATAGTATTCTCGGTCGGCTCTAAAGTCATCTAAGGAATGTTTAAGTTTTACTATGATATCCTTTTGTTTAAATTTAGGCAGGTCACTAAATTTAGTTTTAGGCATGATTAAAAAAAAAAGAGCACTTGCGGCTTGGACGTCTAAAAACATTGCTCTTTTAAATGATCAGCTTAGATAATCAAAAAATTTGTTTGGCCAGCATTAAGAAATCAAACTTGTATTTCTGGCCACATCACATGACATTGGATCAGGGTAAGAATTTTAGCCACAAGTTTTATTTCACCAGCATTTAGAAAAGCCCCGAACAATACTAAGGTTTATATTTTGCTACAAATTTTTTCAAACTAACCAAGCGAGACTAAGAAAGTAGGTAATGTATATAGCAATCTATAATAATTCATTTTACTATGGGCTACCCACCTGTTCATGAGTGAATAAGGACTATTTACTATAATTTTATGAAGAAAATTTATTGCCTTTAAAATATGCTATATATTTAAGTTCAAGAGTATTTACATTTTATTCGCATTAATATAGGGAAGTATAAAAAAAATTTATTAATCTAAGTATTTAAAATAAGCTATTCAGATTCATTATTATTTACTATATATCAATTTTATTTTGTTCGCGTTAATTTAAGTGAGGTGATCACTCTAATGCACATGTTTGTGAAAGGAATGTATGGTTGAGTTAGATTACATTGAAACTATCGTGATTTCTATCTTGAGTTATTGAAAAAAAATATCTTACATGCTATTCCGGGGATCAAGGTATGCAGATGAGGTAGTGTAGATTAGAATTGTTGTGATTTCTATCGTGAGTAATGTAAAACTTGCGTCTGTTAGAATAATACATTATAAATTGGTTGTATCTATTTGTTTGATTTTTGTATTTGAAACGTTTTCCCCGAATTCTCTATTCTGGGATCCACAGTATGTAGTTGATATTGGCAATAATATAATTTCTATAGTGAGTTAGTAAAAAAAAATTTATTATAGAACTTAAATGTAACCAAAGCATATAGTAGAGTTATTTTGTCGTGATTCTATCGAGAGTGCTGTAAAAATTCTGTTACAAACCTTATTCTTTATTCCGGTATTCAGTATGCAGTTGAGTTGGTTTGTAGTATGGTATATTAGCCAATGTTACGCGTTTATATATGATAAGTTAGCTTTGGGTATAGCATTAGTTACTAGGAATGAATGTTTATTATGGACTCTAATGATAATTGGAATAATAATGATTTTTATCGTGAGTTACTACTCTAGCGGGTAAAGTTGAGATGATACAAAATTTCACGTTGCTTCGGTAACACAATATGAGATGGAAAAATCAACAATCTAATTGTTGATTTTTATATATTGTATCATGTGACAATTAGCATCACATGATTACGGCGCCAATCACTAATCGAAATTATCGTAAACAACACGAAAGAGACGAAAATGGCAATAAAAATAATGGAATCACACACTCCAAGCAACACCACCAAACAGGAAAAAACAGAAGCTAAAGTAAATAAAAAACAGATGGTGAAAGGTAAAACTTCTTACAAAAGCAAAAAAACGTGGTTTAATTTTTACATTACACATGATTTTGATGATTATCAGTAGCCAATTAGATGATTTCCGGTGATCTATCGTTAACCGTAACTAGTGATTGGACCCGTCAAAAAAAATGCCACCCGGGCGGGTTAAAAAAAAGCAACCCGTCTGGTGGACTCATGAGCCACCCGGGTGAAAATAGATGACCCTCGTTATTACGCATACTTGTATATACAAATACAGTATATTTTTAAGTAATAGTTATATTCTTGGTATATAGTTTGTTTTAAAAGTCCCTAACATTAATAATTTTTTTTGGATCGGGTAGAAATTTATTGAGGCTTGATATGTAAAAATGTAAAGTAATATTTATCAATAGTAAGTTTTTAAAGAAAAAAAATGGGTTGTATCTCATTGAAATGATAACGTTTAAAAATTCACCTCCGATCCATTGAGCGGTGCTTGAGGACACCTTTAATCCGGGTTGAAAAGTTTTTTTTGATTGAAGTTTAGTAAAGTCTTACAATTTCAGGTTACCTGTCAGGTGACCCATCCGTTTCCATCCGAGTGGTCAAAACTCCACCTGGGTCACTCACCCACCCGCAGTTGGCATCTACCTGGGTCCAATCACTAAAACCTAGTATAACTCGCCTATGTTGTTACAAAGGTCTAAGTACAGCAACCGGATTTTTTTTATAGCAAATCATTAATAAATCAAATACAAATCTAACATAATTTTATCTAAATCATCTTTGTTCTGTAAATACAACAACTATTGTAGATATTTTGCAGCAAATCATTATACATATCATGATGAATTTAATATTGAATTGCCTATATTACTACAAGAGTTTGTAAGTATTGTATTTGAAGTTTTTATTAGCAAAACATTATAAAATCACAATAAATCTAACACAAATCTAATATAGCCTATCTAAATTATATATGTTACTACAATATTATACAAGTGTAATAACCAAAGTTTTATAACAAAACACTATACAAATGATAGTCCAATACAAATATAACTCTTACCCCTTTTGATATCAATTTTATACAAAATAACATTTAATTTCATACAAAATAATATTTAATTTTATACAAAGTGACATTCAATTTTGTACAAAGTAATATTTAAATTCATACAAAATAACATTTAAATTTGTACAAAATAACAATTAAAATAAGGTTGGCTAAAACATAATATCTTGTGATCTAGTAATCTAGTTTGGATAATTTTGGTATCATTTAAGAGAGAATTTAAATAGTACTAAAATCATTAAAGTTGAATTACTAATTATAAAATAATTATAATTTAATTAACCTTATTTTAATTGTTATTTTGTATAAATTTAAATATTACTTTGTATAAATTTAAATATTATTTTGTACAAAATTAAATATTACTTTGTATAAAATTGAATGTTATTTTATATAAAATTAATATCAAAAGAGTAATATAATAGACTATTAATACAATAGATATTGCTTAATATAGTGAATTTATTTAAATCACTCTTCCTAACAATCACTTGTACCAAATTTTTCCACTAAAAATTTTTTCAACTATCTTAAATATAAACATAAAATATTTTTATTAAATATAATAGAAAAAAGGCTATGAGGTTCTGTAAAATAGCATCTATCGTTTAGAGGTAGTTCTCATATACTACTTGTCAATAGACTTAGAGTTTATCACTTACCACTTGGGCAGCACCTGTCGTTTAGAAGTAGCTCTCATGTACTACTTACCAACTTGTTTAGAGTTTATTACTTACTAAGTCTAATACCTGGCCTTACTCGAAGTTTTAAATTGATTAGAACTTATTTTATTTTTATAGAAGAAAATATATACTTTTTCTTAATAGCTACCTCTTTCCAAAAATTTTTTTAACAAAAAGTAAGTAATTTGGTTATTCTCAACAAATAATCAGCTTTGTTTACTACTTCTATTTCGAGATTAACTTGGTGTACTACAACTACATGCTTTGTATATATGTATATATAGAGTTCCAAACTGGTTTAAAAATCTTTATCCATAACCTATTGGGTCAATTATCTTTTTCAATTAGGTACCTGAAACTAAACCCGGTTATTTGATTAAAACAGGTCATCTGGTTGTAATTGGATGATCTGGCTATCTGAATAAAATGGATCACTCGGTTATAATTAGATAACCCAAATAACTGATTAGTGAAGTCAAGTTAACAATACAATTAAATATATAATTTTAAAGAAATTTCATATAAAGAAGTTATACACAAAAGAATTTATTATTTATATATAAAGAATAGATATATACGTGTAAAGTGGGTAAATATGATATTTATTACTAATAAGCCTGAACTCTATCTTGTAGGTTATAAATTAAACTTTTAATTATTAGTCTATAGTTAACAAACTCAAACGCACTACAAAAACAACCAAATTTAAATATTAAGCTGGATCCTTTTTGCTAAAGAACTTGTACCTATTCAAATTAAAAAGTTAGAAATAAAAGTTTATTTAAATCTAGCATAATAAAATAGTTTTAGACAAAAAGTTACCTTTACTTTACAGCATAATTCCAATAAATGGTAGGTATATTTTGCCTTATAAACAAAGTTTATAGGATACTGATTATTGCTGATTATTTTTGCATGGTAAATCTAGATATTTTATCGAGTGAAAAATGGCTTTAGCAGTGATTTTTTGTTAGTAAAACGTTGTATAAATAAGCTACCTGGGCAATTGATTTATATTAGCCAATTAGACAAATATTCTCCTATGACATATTGATAGGTGACCTGTTTATTGACAAGTAACCTGTTTGACCCATTTATGATGTTTAAACTGGTTTGTCAAAAATATGACCTGGATAGTAATTTATTTGGGTTGGGTTATCAGTTTTATAGTTATCTGGGTCAGAGGTTGGAGCCATACATATATATATTCATATGACACTCTTATATTATATCCTTGGATGGTTTACGTGTAATGGAATAAAAAGACAAAATTAAGAAATGTTTGATCTGAATTTTGAAGAGTTACTTAAATTTTAGATATATCACTATTGTAGAAGGTATAATATTTTTTCAGCCTTATACAGGTTATAATAGTGTATTTTCTTTTCACTTCTTTATATGTATATCATAATTATAACTTCTTTTTTTTTGTTTTTCTATCTTCTTCTTTTATATTTTATTTTTCATTAGTGTGTTTATTCCTCTTTTTTTTTAACCTCTTTATACTTGTTTTCTTTTTTTTTTATACTTTCTTTTACTTTATTTTTGTTTTTTTATTGTGGTTAGATTATATATTAGTCTTTTTGCCAAGAACTAGGTAGAAAAAATTTAAAGAAAAAAGGTGGTTATAACAAGCTAGTAGAACCAAGTTAGGAATATTCTTGGAAGGACCATAAGGAACAATCAAGTATTGAAACAAATTTTACTTTGGCAGATTACAAATAGGTGCCTATAGTAACTGGATTTTTATTTACAAATATTTAGTATTGGATATAGTATAGCATTTGTATATGCAACTATAGTCTTTTTAATAAAATATAACATAACCGCTTGTTTTTAAAAAAAAAAAAAATACAGTGAATTTATTTTTTTTTAATATTAAGATGAGTACTTAAATACAGAATACTTTATTATTATTTATTTTTTCCTTTAATAACTGTATACTAAAATTTTATTAAATGTATTATGCAAAGTACAAGACCAAGCTATTTAACAAGAAAATTAGACTAAAAGCAGGCTGTCTCTTAGAGATGCCCAACCAGGGCCAATGATTTTTTGTGGTAATAAATTGCCAATTTTGTCTATAACGAAATCAAATTCTGCAATAATTCTGTGCATTAAAATTTATAAACTCTGCATAAATTCTGTGTTGTTATTTATGAATTCTGTGTTGGTTATAATAAATTCTTCGAATAATTTCAAATATCAAGTAAGATTTTTTAACTCAAACATGCTCGTATTTTAGGTTCATTTATTTCCACATCAGAAATTTTCAAAAGCTATAGATTTTAGCTTTTTAGCATTATATATACTTATAAAAAAAATCAGATCCCTACTTTCTGCAACAATTCCGTGCTATCCTTGATGCATTCTGTGTCTAGGACCTAATTTCATGATTTCTGCGGCATTCTGTGAAATGCAGAAAATCATCGGCCCTGTGCCCAACCTTGGTTATCACACTGATGTTGGCCACTATACCTCACATACGGTGCGCCATATTTAAAGATATAGTCTAGCCAGGGCTCAGCTCCCACCTCAGGTTCTCTTTTTCCTTCTAATTCTTTCTTCTTTTCAAGAGATACGAGACAAAAGGGAAAAAAGTTTAAAACAAAAAACAAATATAAAAACGACCAAAAAAGAAAAACAAACAAAAAAGAAAAAAATAAATACAAATTACGAAAAAAAAAAATATGAAAAGAAAACTAAGACTCTAAAGGCACTATTATAACCTATACAAGGTTGGTAAAAATTATATAACAAATACAACATTTGTATATCTCTATTGTAAAGATAAAGCTTTGTCTTAACATTAAAATTTATTTTCCGACCTTCTCACTAACTTTGGATAGCTCCATTGTCTGAGGCCTCATATCAAAGCTACCTTCTGCCGTAATTGGAGTTCTCGAGCCAAGTCCCATGCAGTAGCATCATATCTGTCTATAAACAAACACATGTTTGCAATCTACTAGTCTGTCCAAATTTGGAAAGTAAACAATACTGATCTTTTGGAGAGAGTAAGCCAAATCCCCACTTTTTGTCAAAAAAATTTGGAAGAAGGGCAAAGAAGCGAAAAAAGGATAAAAGGCATCACTTGGCCAGAAAAAAGGAGTGCGGCTTAAAAAAAACCTGTTCTTTACTGTTCTCTAGTTGTTTTGTAACCGATAGCTTCATCGACAGTAGACTTAAACTTTATCATCTTCACCTAACCACCAAAATTTTGTATACAAGAGCATCTTCTTCTACCAGTTATTTTGTATACCAACGCTTTTGGCTTGCATGTCAAATATATAAAAAAGTCCTGATAGTAGAGAAAGGTTAACCTTTATAAAAAACCACCCTGTTGAAATCACCTCACTACAGGTTACTACTCTCTAGTATAGAAAATAGGTATTTCTTTTCGTCAGAAAATTTGGTCCAAGTGATCATCGGAAAGAGTTTTTTAAAATACTTTATTAGTATTCAACATATATTACATATATATATAGTTAATTCTATTTTTGACTCAGATTAAAGTGATCTATAATTTTTAAAACTTTAACCAAAATTATCTTAATAATCATCTAATCAAATTTGATAAAATTTTTTATTTATTTAAATACTATTTATTTATAGAATTTAAATAAAAAAAATTTCATCAAATTTAGTTAAATATTATTAGGATTTCTTTGCTTAAAGTTAAAAAAAAATTAAACCATCTGTTAAAATAGAAGCTATACCAAATTTTTTTCTAATTTTGAACAAAGATATCTTGATATCTATCAAACCCAATTCAATAAAACCCAATTCAATAAAACCTTTTTAATTTTCTGAATTTATAAAATTTGAATAAAAAAACTTTTATTGAATTTAGCCAAGTGGTTGTTAAGTTATTTTTGTTTAAATTAGAAAAAATTTAATATATAGTACACCTTTTCAAATCCGATACACATAGTGGACAGCTTTTGTATCGGTTTTAAGAGGTTATTGGAGTTAAAAATTGATTATGGTCTGCTGTTACATGATTACAAATAAATTTAATTGGCTAAATTATATTTTTTATATATATAATCTGTTACACAATATCTAACCTTAGCCAATCAAATTGATTTATATTACTTGTCAAAATGGATATCTTATAGATATCTGGTCTTTTGGGTATCGGTTATCAGAAATGGCAGGTTATCGGGTTTTAATTATGGAACAGACATGGTAGATCAATTTTTTATCAATTATAGCAGATTATCGGTTTTGACAGGATCAGTTTTGGGAGGGTGTACTATAGCTTCTATTTTAATAAATATATTGATTTTTCTCTAACTTTGAACAAACCACCTGATTAAATTTGATAAAAATTTTTTTATTCAAATTCTATATATCTATAAAATTCAAATACAAAAGTTTTAATGAATTGGTTTAATAGTTGTTAAAATATCTTTGCTTAAAGTTTTAAAATAATTTGGTATTTTGATAAATATTTTAATTTTTTTCAAACTTTAACAAAGATATTTTAACAACTGCTTGACTAAATTCAATGAAAAATTTTTTATTTGAATTCTATAAATCTATAAATTTAAATAAAAAAGTTTTATCAAATTTGGTTTAATAGTTGTCAAGTTATCTTTAATTAAAGCTTTAAGAGTAGGGTGAACGTAGATCATTTTTTATATAAGTAGATCAACCAAAAAAATATTACACAAAAATCGAACACATGTTACATATAAAAGTTTTTGAAAATGTAACTGATTTTCATAAAAGTTTTAGAGTAGATAGATTAAACCCTTCTAATTCTGTATTATTTAAAAAAAACATACCTGCATATATCATTAATTCTTCCTAGTTTGATCGAAATTTGTCTAGGTTACACAATATAAATATCATATAATCATCACCTGATTTTAATTAAATGTTATTGTAAAAAAATTAGTAATGTGATCACTAGTAAAAATGATCGATGTTCATCCTACTCTTAAATGATGCTGATGACTGTAGCTAATTATTCAATAATAACTGACACTATTCATAATATGCTATAAAAAGAAATGTTATATACTGTAAATATTATAAGGCTTAACAAATAAGACACATGAGCGATAAATATAAAATTTACTATTGTAAATGTACTTTTAGAATACAAATTCAAAATAAAGTTACATAGCAATATACATTAAATTATAGAATTGAAAGTCAATTTAACTTATTGTTATTGAATTTTATAAATACGATAAAATTTTTTTAGAGCATGCTATAGATTAGATCTGCACAATGTGCTCATGATATATATAAAATCAAGATATATAAAAATTTTTAATGAAAATTCTTTTCAATTTTGCCTAAAAGAAAATGTGGCGAATTAGAGTAAGGTTATATCCAATAAATAAGATGTTTAATATCTAATCTTAAACTTTATTAGAAACAATCTATAATATGTGGACAAAGAAATATTGAAAAAGAGTTTTTTTTTTTGTTTTTTTTTTTTTTTTTAATATTTGGGGTGTAGCTCCTGCCCCAGACTTTTATTAATACTTAAGTAAATTGACATA
>CAJVPY010003618.1:0-13827 GCA_910591965.1 Dentiscutata erythropus
ATTTGCTAAATCTAAAAATACAAGAATTGTGCTTTCTTTAACATTAGAATTTAATTGAGGTGTTAAAGTTTTATGAATATTAATCACAGGTGCAAACCCTGTAATAATCAAACTAAGAGGAGCTGTCACTTCATTTTGAGATCCATTTCTATCTTTCCATTTCATTTTCATAGACATAGAATCTTTTCCGACCGGGATACTTATTCCTAATGCTGGACAAAGTTCCAAACCGATTGCTTGTGCAGCTTCATAAAGACCAGAACCTTCACCATCATGATTTGCTGCACACATCCAATTTGCGCTTAAACGTATATGAGAAATTGATTCAATATTTGCAGCTGCAAGATTAGTTATAGCTTCTGCAACTGCCATACGTGCAGATGCAGCTTGTGAAATTAAAGCAAGTGGAGCCTTTTCACCCATTGCCATAGATTCACCGGTGATGATTCCAATTCCATAGGATGTCGTCGTGACAGCAACGTCAGAAACAGGTACTTGCCAAGGTCCAACCATTTGATCTCTAGCTACTAACCCAGTAATGGTACGATCACCAATAGTGATTAAAAATGACTTGGAACCTACAGAAGGTAAACGAATGACTCTACTAATAGCATCTTTAAGAATATCATCATTACTAACAACATTTGTAAGGTAACTTTTCAAGCTTGTGTCAAATGGTACACGTAGTGGTTTCACCGTATTTGTTTTACGAGACATCTTTGGTGGTTTACCAAACAAAACGGACATTGGTAAATTTATCGGGGTTGTGTTTAATAAGGAATCTTCCAAAACCAAATCTTGTTTTTCTGTAGCAATACCAACATCCGCGAACGGACACCTGTCACGTATACAAATTTGTTTGAATAATTCAATATTTTCTAAAGTTACAGCTAAAACGTAACGTTCTTGGGCTTCATTACACCAAATTTCCATTGGTGACATACTTAAATCATCATTAGGAATATCACGTAATCTAATAAAACAACCTAAATCGCTATCATGTACAATTTCAGGTAAAGCGTTAGATAACCCTCCAGCACCAACATCATGTATTGACTGAATAGGATTGGCATCTCCTAAAGCAGTACATGCATCAATTACTTGTTGACAACGACGTTGCATTTCAGGATTATCACGTTGAACTGATGCAAAATCTAAATTAGCCGAACTAGCACCACTAGTCATAGATGAAGCAGCTCCACCACCAAGACCAATTAACATTGCAGGTCCACCTAATATAAATAAATGAGCACCGGGAGTAATTTTTTTTTTGAAAACATGATTTGGTCGAATTGATCCTAAACCTCCAGCGATCATTATAGGTTTGTGATATCCACGAATTTCATATTTATTATTAATTGTAGGTACTTTTTGAGCAAAAGTACGAAAATAACCAATAATATTTGGACGACCAAATTCATTATTAAAAGCGGCACCACCAAGAGGAGCTTCAATAATGATATTTAAAGCAGAAGCAATATGATTAGGTTTTCCGAAATCAATTTCCCAAGGTTGAATAAATTCAGGAATTAAAAGATTTGATACACTAAATCCTGTTAATCCAGCTTTAGGTTTTGAACCTTGCCCAACGGATCCTTCATCTCTAATTTCACCACCTGACCCTGTAGAAGCTCCAGGAAATGGAGAGACAGCTGTTGGATGATTATGAGTTTCAACTTTTACTACCATATGAACATCTTCATCGAATAAAGTGTATTCATATTCTTTATTATAATCTGGAGCAAATCTTGTAGCCTTAAATCCTTGTAATACAGCAGCATTATCAGAATAAGCTGAAATTGTACGATTTGGATTTATTTTATGAGTATTACGAATCATATCAAATAAAGAATATTGTTTCTTTTCATTATTTATCGTCCAATCAGCACGAAAAATCTTATGTCTACAATGTTCAGAATTAACTTGAGCAAACATAAAAAGTTCTACATCAGTTGGATTTCTTTCTAAAGAATTATTACCAATAAAAGCTTCAACTAAATAATCTATTTCATCATCAGCAAGAGCAAGTCCAAGTTTTTGATTTCCTTTAACTAATTTTTCTCGAGCTAAATTAAAATCTATTACAATATTTTTTTTATCATCATCATCATTTAAAAGATTTATAATTCTTAAAGGTGTAGGTAATCCATGTTTGAATATAGAATCAGAGGCTGGAATAGATTTACTAATAATTTGTGTCATTCGATCATATAAATAATGATCAAATAAACATAATTTTTCGGAAGTAATAAAAAATATATTTGTAGTAAAATCTTTTGTACCAAACAAATATGCTACACCACGTTCAATACGTTCAATATAATTTTTTAAATTACACATATGAGCAATATTTGTGGCTTTTGAAGACCATGGTGATATAGTACCAGGACGAGGTGTTACTAAAAAAAAATTTGAATTATTTTCAGAAATTGTTATATCAGAAGTTAAACATTTTTTAAGTTGATTAATTGATAAATTTTCATAATTAGAATCATTTGAAATATGTTTTGAAATATGATTATTGGAAATTCCATAAAATAATAAATTTTCAAGAATTTTTCTTTGAGTTGATTCTGGATTATTTAAGATAACAAGTGCTTCTTCGTTAAGTGGTTGTACGAAATGAACATAAATTGATGTTATAGAAGTAATTTCTGGAACATGAATTTGAATATTTTTTAAAAGAGCAGAAGTTTTGAAAGATGATAATGCAGGGTTTCCCGGTAAAACTAACATATTGATGATGATGAGAAATAACTGTATAAATGATAACGATATAAATATTTGATTATCACCATCAATTGCTATCAATTGCCATCAATTGATTGGTTTATAGTAAGTGATGCCAAATTAGGCAAGGTCACGAAAGTTACGCGAAATTATAACTAAGATCTCGATACTACCGATACTACCTCGATACGTATAACACGATTTATTATTTATTTTTTTAATGCATGTTATTAAAGTTCTGCAAGCACCAGATACGGTACTATTAAAAACTTGCTTGTGACAGTGTTTGACACTTGCAGAATCCTACTTGTTACGTACAAAATTTACACTGATAAAAAAAATATATAGTACGTACGTACAAGAATATAAATGGACTATATAGTTAATTATGTGTCAGTATCAGGTATACGTACGAACAAGAAGTTAAATTATAGCAGTGATCGACCTTTATAGAATTTATTGAATTTATAGAATATAAAGAATATATACATATCTGATATGTACATATGAGTATTTATGTATGCGTCAAAAATAAAAAAATTATATGTTTGAACAATCAATATTAATACTGTATTAAAATAAACTCAATCTTAATATTTAAAATAGTCACAAAATTTTAATTAAACCAAATTCAATCTTTAAATATTTAAATACTGTAGTCAAAAAAATTTAATTAAAAAAAAAAAAAACTAACCCACCAATCCAATCTCTTTCCTTTTACACATATCCAATGCTTTAGGTTGTCCTTGCAGAGCAGCCTTTCTTAAATATCTAATCCCTAATTCCTTATCCTGAGAAACTCCTGCTGACCCATTATAATATAAATTACCAATATTATATAATGCAGTAGTATTACCGTTATCTGCTGACTTTTGAAAATATTCAATTGCTTCTTTTATATTTTTTTGGATACCTTCTCCTAACCATAAACAATGTCCATAACGTAATTGAGCATCGGCTAAACCTGAATCTGCTGCTTCTTTAAATAATGCTGCAGCTTTTTCTAAACGTTGACATTTCTTATTTTCATCATTAGGATCATCAATCGGGCAAAGTCCATAATAAAGATAGTATCCTACCCAATATCTGATATGATATTATTTATTTTTTTACGTGTTAGAAATCATAAACTAACTAAATCTGAAAAAAGTAAAAAAAGGAAACGAAAAAAAGTACCTCGCAGTAATATCACCAAATTCATCAGCATGTACTTTAAATGCATCCCATACTTTTAATTTATCGCCATTCTTTTTCCTATGTTCAGCAATAGCTTCTTTCATACTTAAAACATTTAAATCTAAAGTTAAATCATCCAAAGAAAGTTCATTAGGATCCACATCTGGTAAATCTTCATCAGTAGGCATACGAGATAGACCAGGTTTTGGAGAAGATTTAGGATGAAATTTTTGATTAAGACTATAAATAGTCATAAATATATTTTTAAGAGCAGGACGAGCATTTGGACTTTCTTGCATTGATTGATAAGAGATTTTTGAATACTCAGTAGGAACACCGATACTAAATGATGGACGAACTTTTTTTACTAATACTAAATTACGAATTTCTAATATATCTCTTTCATTCTCAAAAGGAATTTTTTCTTCAGCAATTTCCCACAAGAGCATACCAAAACTTTAGAATAATAGGGAATAATAGGGAATAATAGTGAGTAATAGTGAATAATAGGGAATAATAAATAATAAATGCGGAATTAAAGTTGAAAAATGAAAAATCCAACACGTACCTATATATTTCACACTTTATAGTGTAAGGATTCTTTTCATGATCAATTAATTTTTCAGGAGCCATCCATCTTACCATTTCAATAGTAGGTAATACATTTTTAGTAGGATCATTAAAACCACGACTTAAAGTAAAATTAGCAATTTTAGCTTGTTGATGAATTGTAATTAAAATATTTTCCGAACGAATATCATGATGTAAAATTGAAACAGTATGAAGAAAAGTTAAACCACGAACAAGATCAACAGCTATAGAAGATTTTTGAAACCAAGAAAGAGGACCATAACCACGATAAAAATCTTGTAAATTACCATATTCACACCATTCAGTAACCATATACATAACATTACCATCTTGAACGATACCAAAAAATTGAAGAATATATTGAGATTCTTTTAATTTTTTTAAAATAACAACTTGACTAAGAATATCTTTAATAAGATCTTGATCATTTGATTCAAAAAATTTTTCTTTAACAGCCACATCATCGTAATTTAAAGTTTTTTTTGAAATTTTTCCACGTTTTACTGGTTCAGGAGGATCATATAAATCAGTCATTTTAATCAAAGCAGATTCAAAAATATTTTCATCATTATTTAATAATTTTTTTTGCCAAGCTAAATTTAATTGAGTAATGTCATCCAATTTTGAATTAATTTGAGTTATATTATCGGTGATATTAGTAATACCACCTTCAATTTCTCTAAGATACTAATGATAAAAAAAAATAAATAAATAAAAATATATATATAAAAAAAAAAATTATATTTAAATATATATTAGATATATATATTAGATATATATTAGATATATATATTAGATATATATTAGATATATATATATATATTATATAAATACCTTTGTCATTTCAGAAATATCATGTTTCAAAACTTTTTTATCTTCTTCCATTTGTATTTGATTTTGTACAGCCATAGTAAAATTTAATATACGCATTAAACCATCAAATTCTTCAGTTAAAATTTTAAATTCATCTTCAATAGATTTAGAAGCTAAAAATCTTCTTAAACCTTTAATTTGAGAAACTTGTTCAATAAAAATTTTAACTTTACTAATAACATTAACAAGTTTTTGAAAATTTTTATAATATTCTTTTGATTTAAATAAATCTTCATTTTCAAGTCTACGAATTTCTAAATTATTTACAGCAGTTTGAGCAGCTGTTGCACGGGCAAGAAGTGAACCACAAATACGTTTATTATGTTCAGCAGTTTGATAAAGATGAATTATTTCATTAACTATACTTGATACTTCAGTTATTAAAGGAACGAATGGTACAATAGCATCAGCAACAACAGAAGCGGTAGATGAAAAAATTTTTGCTACACCAATAGCACTACTAGTTACGTTAGCTACATGATTGATATAAGCAGAGGTTTCGGACATTGTGAAAAATCACTATAACTACTAAAAAAAGATGTAAATTTTCTTGAATCGAAATTTTTACGTATTTGTACGTACACGTATATGTTTGTATCACATGAGTGTAAATTGAATATCTTTATATTCTTGAATGCTAAATTTGGGAGGAGAATAGTTTATGATTTAACGATTATTAATTCTGTAATTCTGTAATTCTGTAACTCTTTAATTCTGTAATTAAAATTAAGGTTAGGGTTAGGGATAAGGAGGTATTATACGTAGGTAAAAATTTACTTTCTAGAGATTTTTTATTAATGCACCAACATAGGTTTAGATACCCGTTTCTCGTATTTTTCGAGATTTCTTATGTAATTGATTAAATATTTTATTAGTATACAATTTTATTTTTAGTATATATATGATTGATTAATACGTACAGTACAGCAGTAGTAAAGAGTGTATAAAAAAATCAACTATTGAAAGAAAAAAAAAAAAATTTTAACGCACAATTTAGAAATTATTATAATTATTATGTTTTGTGGTTTGTATATGATATAATCGTTTTTTAGTTTCTTTTTAATAAATAGTTAATAAAATACAGTAATGCAGTAGTATTTGCTATAAAAAGAATATATTCTAATATAACTTATTACAATAAAGCAGGGTCGGCAATGGAACCAAATTGAGCTTCGAATGAACTTAATGAATAGTAAGCAATTTATTGAATTCATTGACAACTTTGCAATAATTTATATACAATATATTAAGATTTATTACTGTATTTATACTGTATTTTTATTTACTATATTTTTAATTATAGTAGCTTTGCTAATACTGTAAATAGTGTTTGATAAGACTGAGAAAATTTAATACTGTAAAAACAATGGAAAATGTAACAGAGAAAACTGTTTTCCAATAGTATTTTAATACCGACCGTGCAGCTACCAGTAATTCTAGTTAGGATTGATAACAAAAGAAAGAATAACAACCATTTAAATTTAAGAGAATTAAACACTAAATTCAATCATTCAAAAAAAAAAAAAAAGAAACTGCAACTCTAATTAATACAGGTATCGCTGTGCAGGTTTAGAAACAAACATAATTTAACAATGTCTAAAATTTTTTTTTCGGGATAATATAAATTACGAAATATTGCACTACTAAGAATAACATTTACAGTATTGTAGTGCACAACTTTAAAATATAATATCAAATATAATTTATATAGATTGTACGTAATATAAATTATATATATATTATATAATTCTATATAAATTATGATAATGCCGTAGAACGCAGGAGCGAAAAGAAAAAATTAACGATTCGATAGACGTGAAGAATTTGAGTAGCGATAATTGTTGATGTGCAGAAAATAAAGGTTATATATTAAAGAGATTACAATAATGAAAATAAAAAGTATTATATAAGTAAGTTTTGTTCTTTTAATCAAAAATGCGAGATTTATAATTTCATCAAAACTCTTTGAAGAACGTGAAATTATCCGTTGATTATTATTTTTTTTTTTTGCAACGTTCTGATTAAAAAAAACTTTTTTTTTT
This sequence comes from Dentiscutata erythropus, assembly GCA_910591965.1. Taxonomy (NCBI): domain Eukaryota; kingdom Fungi; phylum Glomeromycota; class Glomeromycetes; order Diversisporales; family Gigasporaceae; genus Dentiscutata; species Dentiscutata erythropus. The sequence continues at coordinate 7,413 of CAJVPY010003618.1, forward strand.
GCCAAGAATTTTTTTTTATATCATTTTTAAGATGTATCATTTTGAAAATGATGCCAACATGTATTCTCTCTCCGCTTATACTTACACTAATAACATTAATTCCGAACAAAACGTTCCATCGTTGTCATTTGATGCTTATGCAAATTACAGGTACACACAATTAATTTAATTATGATTATCGAACAAATTTTTTTATTTTAATAAAATTTTTTATCAATTTAAATTTTAGACCCGAAAATTATCATTCAGGATCATCCTTTCTTTCATATACACCTCAAACTTCATCAGTTCATTCAAATGATGTTTATGTAGTTTCACCTACCACACCACAAATTGATACAAATCTTTGGTTTATTGACTCATTTACGTCCAGTAATACATCATTAGTTTCTCAACAGTCCAATCTAATTACAAATAATAACACTTTACGAAAAAAACAAGAAAATTTTAAAGTATGCTCAGATTGTGGAACAGATCAAACTTCAACATGGCGTAAATATGGAACAAGTCATTTGTGTAATCCGTGTGGAATTTATCGTACAAAGTATGGAATTCAACGTCCGACTTATCGTGATGTTGATGGTAAGATTAGGATTAAGAGAAGAAATACTCAACAAAATAGAGAATGTGCGAATTGTAGAACTACTGAAACTCCATGCTGGAGAAAGCTTGAAGAAAGAAGATTATGTAATAAGTGTTGTCTATATCAAAAATTACATGGTCATCCAAGACCACAAAAAATTCGGGGTCGACCGTACTAGCAATACAGTAATATGATTTGTTTAAACATTGGACTATTACTCGTTATAAAAATATCTATAGTATGTTAATCTTTTTTTAAAAAATTTTTACAAGATAATTCTACACTTATTAATAGAAAACTTTTACAATTAAATATTATAGAAAAATATAAATTTAAATTTCTTTTTTTTTTTCTTTCCTTTTTTTTCTTTTCCTTTTTTTTTTTTTTTTTTTGTTGTATTATTATCAATAATAATAATAATAGCGAGTAGCAATAATAATGGGCTAGGTTTAAAGGACAATAAAAAAGTTTATTTGACAATAGATGTGGAATAATATACACGGGTCTTTCTTTATACGCGTGCACCGTCTACACTTAATAAGTAATCCCCTCTCTACTTTTTTAATTTCAGAAAAAATAATTTGATTAAGGAATGCTTCTTTTATAATTCCGCTAATCTGAGGTTAAAAAAAATAATAATAAATAATGCAGAGGGGTTACTTATTGAAATATATGTAATAGTACTTAAAATTTTTTTAAATACGTATAACGATAATGATGTGTAAAAAAAATACGCACAATTTTTTTTGATCTAATTAATCTCATAATATAATAAATTTCTCATAATATAATAATTCAGCATTTACATACGTACATGGATAGATGTATTGAAAAACCTGATTAGTTCTGTAGTTACAGTATTTCACATGCGTCTTATTTTATTCCTGAAATCGTAAATTTTTCCGTGTAATTTTTCTTTGTCAATTCTTCTCTATAATTACTTATAAATTCGTAAGATTATCTAGCATCAGTATATATATCGTCCACATGTTGACTAACCAATCAATATGTCAATTTCATGTCAATTTCATGTCAATTTTACAATTACGCATGCACTTACTTTCGATTAGGGTGTGCGATATCATATGAATGCTGTCAAGGGAAATCCTGTCATCGGCTTTTCAATTTGTATCGGATGTAGTCTATCTAATTTATTAAAGTACTGAAGTATACAAGATATAATTCAAGCCCCATGACAGGCTTTCCTTTAGCGGGCACTCATCTATGTATGTATGTAAAATTTTTTGCCGATCATTTATCACACTACTTCTGAACTAGTATGTCTACATAGATATAATTTCACGTTAGAATAAAAAAAAAAGGCTCTGTAGCGTTATAGAGCATACCAAGAGAAATCCAAAAATTATATTTTTATCTGCGCAGACACACTGGTTCAAAATTAATACTGTAAGGATTCGAAATTCATATTCAAAATTTCGAAAATCTAAATAGATTGATACACACATTATTATGCCTGTTGATCATTTAATAAATTTATTGATTTTATACTTAATCTATTTTCATGAGAATATTTTTTAAGAAAGTCGCCTTCAGAACAACTTCAATTTCTGGACGTACTTTAGGATCTTTATCCCAACAATGTTGATAAAGTTTAATGCTTCTCAAAGGAATAAAAAGGTAGTCTACCACTAGAAAACCCCCAAAGAATTACTCTGAAACTATAAAAACGAGCTATCTCCTATGCAAATCTGTCCATTTTAATTTCGAAAAATTCTTAAAGTATTCGCGTAAATTTCCACAAAAATCTGTTATTGAATGATCTGTTTAAATAGATATTATTAATACTGATTTCGAAAAGATACCATTTTTTTAAAAAAATAAAATAGTAACTTTTAATTGCTTAATTACCTTTTGTAACCCTATAAAGTTGGTCGATACTTAGACGTTTATGTTTATCAACATCAACGAGATGCTGAAGCTATTAGGGAGAATGAGAAAGATGCAAATTTTTATTCGGAAAAGTAATAAAAATATTGCCTCATTAATAAATGCTCTAAAACACGTAAATGTTACATTAATAATAGCTTTCATTGGTAATAGTTATTGGTAATGGTTTCATTGGCAATAGCTTTATTGTTAGTAGTTTTGGTGATCTTCGCAATAATTCCATTGCTAATTAAACTTTTTTCCATTTTGCGGTGCGTACAGTTCCAAACAGGTTTTTACAAGCTTTCTAAATTGTAGTCATGTTCGTTTATAGTTAGGCCTCCTTCATTAAATAATCTTTTCAAATAATTTATCGTTAGTGTTTAACATATTTACCGAATCAAATTTGATTAATAAAAAAATTCCGTGTGTATAAGTTCGCTAAAATGGGACTTTATAAATATTCTGTTACTGTTAACATAATATATAAAGGAATTTTTCATATTTCATACTTTTGTTACTCCGTTAAGTTCTGGACTCGTCTCAACTCGTGATTCAAGCGAATCATGTGATTGACATCGAATTATTCAAATCACGAAAATTTAACTTATACTGTATTCTAATAAAAGCTGATTTTGGTACCAGACTCTAACAAATGTGGACTCGCGAATCTCACAAATCATGATTCGAATCGTGATAAATTCGAATTATTCGAGTCACAAGTTGACGACTCCAGTCACTAGTATGTAGCTGTGTTACTTTGTGGTTTTACTATACACAGCTCAGACTATAGCTGATAATATATGGGAAAAAGGAACGAAAATGACAATTTTTTCAACTAAATTTTTTTACATAAATTAATTTAGAATAAGATTAGAATCTTTTTTCACTTAAGACACAAAAGTAGTTGTGTTAATAAAATTTTGCAGTATAGCTCTTTAAACTTTGTATTTTCTTATAATCTATTATAAGATTTTCTGAAGATCTTTTGTTTTGTTGATTTCGTTCCTTAGCCCATATATATAATATATATATTACAAAAGGATTGAGTTAGTCGTGCCGAAAAAATTGTCGGTCTCATGTTCTTCCTGATCGGAACTTGAAACTAAAAAAACTGATCCCATTGATATAGCGTTTATCAAATATATTATCGTTAGTGCTGATACAAAATTAATCATATAGATATTAAGATATTAAACATGTCTATCCAAATTTGTACGTACGTATAAAAAAAATGAGTGCCGTCAAGGGAAAACTTGCCATCGGACAGGTTTTCCCTTGATGTAATAAATCTTTCAAAATCGCTTAAGCGATTACCGTACGGCATTAACTACAGTACCCACCCGGGTACTAATTACGGATGAGAATACTATAATAGAAGGGTACTTTACATAGTTTCAATATTAGTGTATATAATAAGGATTTCGAAATAAGTATATATCGATATGTTTAGTTAGAATAGTACTCGGATCTTTTTCAATTGTGAACCCATGATTTGTACCCGGATCATTTTTCCAGGGAGGTACTCTAACTATCCAATTTGTGTTAACATATTTAGACACTACCAATAAAGCTTTTAGGTTAAAGCAATCGGCACGACTAACACGCATAAAGGATTTACTGATTTCTGGGACCCCAACGTAAAAACTTTGTTAAAAATTTTTTGTCGTCATATTAAGGTTAAGTTTGTCTATTATATCAGGTTAGAATGAACTTTACTATTATCATAAATTCGCAAGGAAAACTTTATGTTAGTACGCAGAAAGCTGTTTCATAGGCAAAATACCGATTTCTTGATGCTCGATGATTGACCGAATTAAAAATTCAATGAATAAAGTTTATTTCAATGCTCAAAATTTTCTATCGATACCCGAATAATTATTCACTGATTCCACTCTCGATATAAACTATAAAATCAAGAGAACAGGTAGATACGCGTAAAGTGGGATAAATGTAATCTTATTTATTATTAAATACTCACATACATATTATCGACCTACTACTTAACCCGAAGTTACTAATTCGGAATACGTAAAATAAGTGCATTAGAATAAGCTTTTTGTTATTACAATAACATGTTGAACGGTGTACACAAAGTTCTTTAGGTTTAGATAACGTCTCTTCTTTTTTTTTGTTGACCGTTTCCAGCATTTGAGCTTACCTATCACTATAGTTAATATGACTAGTACTACAATAAATAGTAAAAATATTATCTTCTAAGTGAGGTTCTTGGGGGTTACTGTTTATTTTTGATTATTTTCGCACAATGAATACAGACGTGTTCTTTTGAAGTTAGAAATGGCTTTCGTAATGATTCTTTGTTAGTGAAACGTTATGTTCTCAAAAAGTACTTTAAACTGTTTAAATAAGTTACCCAGGCAATTGATTTACATTAGCCAATCAGACGAATGTATGTCTATGAACTTTTTGCGGGGCATCCATAATTTATGTATTGTATAGAAATAGAGACCTTGAAAATAATACCATATAGTATTATTTTTGTATTACCCTATAACAATAGAATGCCCCTTTCGCATGTTGAAATCCTGGTTGGTTGTTTCCTTTTTAAGAGTTTTATCACGATAGGGGTACACTGTTTTTATCAGATATCTGATCAAAAAACTTTATCATCATGCGACGCGTATGTAGACAACAGTCATTAGTAAAACTATAAATAATACACCTTTCTCTCTTTTATTAATAAAAAATTATCAATTTCGACATGCCCCAGCAACCAAATAAATAAAACAAGAAAGGTCATTATTGATCGAGATGTTCTCGATTAAATAAAAAAAGGCCTTAATTTCATAAAAACTTGCAACAAAATAGAGCAAAGCAAACGAAGAAAGGCGATAATTGGTTAAAAATTTCAGGCTTTTGCAAAGAAGAATTTGAAGTAGCAGCCATTGTAAAAATACTACCCACCGATCTCTTCCAGCAGTATTGTGGCAAAGTTCTCTTAGATTGTAAGTAACATTGATGTTTTATTGTTGATCAAAGAAGATACTAACATTTTTTTAGTTATAATGTAATCAATATAAACCCAATTATAGACCGTAAAGTAGGTGAACAGAAGTTTATCACGTATCAAATATCTTCACTATTTAAATACTATGAAAGAACTTTTATGTTCCTGGATCGAAGCGCACGCCCCCGCCACTAAAATTACAAAATCAGATACGAACTCAGGAATAATAAATGTGGATGCGAAAGCATCCCATTATTCATATGGACTAGAAATCTGGCATATGGAAGTATTGGGCGGTCCTTCAAGTGCAACAAAACCACATACATTGGGGGATTCGAAAAAACTCCGATCTTGTTGCTTCACATTGGTGAACCTGGTTTTGACATTTCATCATTTTCAGAGCTTATTTTCATGAACACTAGACGTTTTAAATTTGGCTGCATTGTTGCAAAATCATCTTGACTGCGGCATTTCTTTATCCAAATCTTGGAGAGAAGGAAATAATTTTGTTTGTCCAAATATCGACAGAATGGAAATAAGTTGTAACTAAAATTAAGGTATTTTGTACCCATGTCATAGGTAAGTAATACATAAAATTTTAATAATGTATTTTGATGTCAAAAACTTTAATGGTTTCGAAGTATTGAATCGAACCTTAAACCTATTCAGAAAATGGTAGATAACATTAAAGATTTCGAATGAGCAAAAAAGCTTCCAAAAACTTGGAGTAGACATAACAAAAACACCTTTTATTAGTAGTATTAAATTCAAATTTAAAGCTTTATACATGTAATAAACAAAATTTAAAAATTTAAAGCTTTATGCGTGTATTAAATAAAATTTGAAGCTTTATACATGTATTAAATAAAATTTGAATCTCAATGTAAATGCATTTTGTATATTCGAATCAAATGTATTTTGACTTAGAATTTGGATAATTAAATTAAATAAATTCTAATAAGTTGAATAAAATATAA
>CAJVPY010003619.1:0-13822 GCA_910591965.1 Dentiscutata erythropus
ATATTAAATTTTTAAAAAAATAGATCAGAAGTGTTTTTATAGTAAAATTCAGGCCAAATTTGGCATGATTTTCAAACAGTTTAAGAGATAGTGTATACCGGTACTGGAATTTTACAATAATTAGTAATAAATATTAAAAAAAGATTCTCATTTTTATATATCAATTAATTGTATAACACCTGCATTTTATTCCGAATATAGCTGTTTACACTTGATTTAGATATTTCTCTTTCGGTTGTTTCATATCTTTTTATATAACTTTCTTGTAATAAATAAATTTCATCACCAAGAATATTTGATGTTGGATCGTTCAACTAATTACTAACTTCTGCAGATTTTAGATACCATCACTATGTCTTTGGAAGTTCTAATATTGGTACAATAATTCTGCACCAAAGCTATATATATATAGTATAAAATGTTCAATTTCATAACATTAAAATTTTAAATTTCATAAAAAAATATATTTTTTCCACCTAATTGGGTTATATCCACCGAGAATTTCATTAACAATATATAAACAATTGCTAGATGAAATGTTATAACAAAAAGTTTCTATATATATAAAATAAAACAAGACAGATTTTGACAAGAGGATCCTGTAATTTTGTTTATATCAGGATTCATTATAACAAAATCCAACCCACTAGGATTTCCACTTTCAAATACCATTTAAAAGCTTTTTTTTCATCACTAGTAATTCCTATACTATTTCAATAACAATTTCCAATAATTAATTGTTCCTCTGATTTTCCATTACTAGCAGATTTTAAGTATTGTTCGAGTGCCTTCTTTTCGTCTTTAGATATGCCTACACCATTCCGGTAACAACCTCCAACTCTTAATTGTCCATCATGATTTCCACTATCAGCAGATTTTAGATACCATTCGAATGCCTTCTTTACACCTTTGGCTATGCCTATGCTATTTTAGTAGCACTTTCCAACAATTAACTGTCCATCAGCATTTCCGCTTTTAGCAGATTTTAAGTACCGTTCGAATGCCTTCTTTTCATCATGAGGTACACCCTATGCAGGGATAGCAATTCTCTGTAGTAATTAAGACTAAATTCTATATGTGATTAAGACAAATTCTGTGATTTAATGTGATAAATTTTTTAACCAATTTCTGTGCGATTTTGTGCTATTTTATAATTTCTGTGCAATTATGTGATATTATTCTTTAATTTCTGTGTTTTGATGCATTTATCTAAATTTTTTTTAAACCGTAACTCCCTGATAAACATGCTTGTAATTTATGTTGATTTATTGCCAGAATTTCCAGCGTTGATATGAATTTGTAGTCAAGTACCGCAATATTTTAGAATTCTGTGATATTCTGTGCTATGTTTTTTAGAATTATGTGACTTTTTTAGAATTTTGTGGTATTCTGTGGTAACTAAGGTGATTTCTGTAGTTTGCTGTATTTAAGAGGAATTCTGTAGTTTGCTGTATTTAAGAGGAATTCTGCGGATTTCTGTGAATCACAGAAAATCACCGTCCCTGACCCTATGTCATTTCAGTAACAATTCCTCACGCTTAATTTTCCATTTAAATTTCCACTTTTAGCAGATATCAAACACCATTAGAATGCACTTTTTTCATCTTTAGATATGTCTGTACCATTTTGATAACAATTTCCAACACCATTCAAATACATTTCTCTCATATTTAGGAACTATGTCATTTCCGTAACAATTTCTAATATTGTATTGCTCATTAGAACTTTCGTCTTCCACATCCTTATTATAAATAAATTTGAACTAGATTTTCGTCGTTTATTTGGTTTCAAGTTTGTCTATTTGGTATCAAATACAATTAATTCGACGTAATGTTGATGACACAATTGGTCATATAAGCCAAGTTCTACCTTTAAATTGGACTTCGCTTAACTTTGTTCAAAAGATATGGTGTCAGTATGCAAAACCTTTCTTGAAGGTCATTCTGCACAGGAACCCATATTTTTACGAGGTCTACCTTTTGGCATTGAATTTTCGCCTATTTTTGGATCTTGAAAGCTAAGCTTCCAAAAATTTTTTCATAGTATTGTATAATATAGTATTTTAAAAATCGGCCAATCAACCATGCAATGAATTGAACCTAGGTGGTGCGTGAAAAATATCAAGGCAAAAAATATCGATTTATATCGATTTACATCAAAATTGTATCAGCGGATTTGTGGAATTTGATAAATAGAAAAACGTAACTCTGGTCAAATTTGCAGATCATTTGGACAGATTTGAAATTATTTGACTTCAAAGCTGACCAAATGATCTGCAAATTTGACCAGAGTTACGGTTTATGGGGGTTTTCAAATTCCACAAATCCGCTGTAATGTGATGCATATCGTGATTAGGGTTGGCATTACATAAATTACAGTTTTCGTTACATGAAATTACATTGTAACTTACGAAATTGTAATGTAACTTTATATTAAATAGTGCATTGTCACATGATAATTGCACCAGCGTTAAATAAGTTTTGCCGGCATTAATAGTATCCGTCATTATGTTCGGAACTGTAATTTTATACTTTCTTTAATGCCAGATTTATAAAAGTTTTGGCCAAAATTATTCGCATGATCAAAATTACATGTAATTTTGATTTCTGAAATTTACACCGATTTACGTAGAATTACGTAAAATTACGGTAATTTGCCAACCCTAGCTATGATTTATTAGTAAAATTATGAGTAATTCCGGCCTAATTTTTTGATCGTCGCTATTAGCCAATCAAAATCGAGAATCTGCCGGTCCAAATTTGTTGCGGCAGCTATGGTTAATGGCCGATGATTTTCTGCGGTGATAAATCGCAAATTCCGTCCGTGACAAAATCAAATTCTGCAAAAATTCTGTGCATTTGGTTGTAATAGAAACTTCGAATGTTCTGCAATAAGTTGTTTATTTAATTTCGGATATCAGGCAAATTCGACCATGCTCGTATTTTAGGTTCATTTATTTTCTACACTGGAAATTTTCGGAAGCTATATTTTTAGCTTTTTAGCATCATGCTGCGACAATTCCGTGCTATCCTTGACGCATTCCGTGATTTCTGCGGCATTCCGTGAAATGCAAAAAATCATCGGCCCTGCATCAGGTAGTCAATGCCTCTACAGCTGTAATAGCGAAGAAAAGATGCTTAGCGTGAAATTAATGTGAGCAGTTTAGCCTAATCCAACTCGATATTAAAAAATCGGCTTAGTCTGCTAATAACGATAAAATTGATCAAGGAATGATTTGATTAGCCAAATCGATCAAAGAATTTCAATGAGCAAGTAAACGATTCTTGAAATAAATTTTATCCAAAAATTCGCTGTAAGTGGATTTTAAATCACAGAATTCCAATCCATTTATAGCATACTGAGAATGTAAATACTTAACAATAACTACACACTTAAAGTACGAGTTTATATTTTTGATGCGTTAAAAATTCCAACTTTGATGTAAAATAAAGCTACGCATTAACCTAGTATTTATTTTAATAAAAAATAAACTAATTTTCCAAAGACCTTTATATAATGTATAAGCAAGCACATGTATTTATTATTTACAATTTATAATTCTTCAAATCAGTGATAGAAGTGGTTGAATACCTCAATAGATTTTTGTCTAAAATAAAATAAAATAAACATTTTAAAGTTGGTTTTTAAATTTCAAATGGACCACATAGCCCTTAAGTATCTTAATCTACATAAAACTTAGCTTTCGAAAATCGGGATCTAATGCATGTGCCGATAATTTCGGATGTTCATCAAGTATTAAATAAGTAAAACCAACTCATTTATTTAGTAATACTTGTATCTTAATCCGTATTATAACAAAATTATTACAAAACCTTGTATCTTAATCATATATTTACAAATGTTCGTCACAAGACGAAGTAGGGTAGCTTACAATTATTTACGATTATGTTTTTTTAGAGGAACCACCGAAACTTGTTGTTGTAAAACGACAGGTTCAATGCCTTGGGACATACATGCCGCTTCATATGCTTTAGGAACCTCCTTTTTCATTGTAGGTGACATCGTCTTATCTCTTAATTTTGCCAAGTCCGTTTGTTCATCCCCAATAAGGATAACTTTAGTTTCCGGAACCCATTTCCTAAACGAGAAATTTCTTAGCAAAAATATTAAGAAATAATAAACATCATCAATAACATAATGTACTAACCAACTGCGTCCAGACTTCTTCTTTTCTTTTTTCTCATCAAAAAAGTGCACCAAATAATGATCACCTTCTTTTTTGTCTGATCTGATCGCCTCAGTAACTTCAGGTCCATTTGGATCTGCAACCTATATTCAATCGTAGGTGAATCTTATTTGTCAAACAAAACTTGGAAGAGTAATGTAGTATTAATACCTCAGCTGGATACCAAGGGAAGCCTTGCATTTTTGCCCAGACCAAGCTACCGTAAGGAACGTTCGACAGCTCGCCTGAAGTTGTAGAACGATTTGACTGTACTATTTCTGAGTTAGACTCTACCGCAGATGAATGACCTTTTTTTATAGAATCGTTTTGAATTAAATCTTCGTTCTTCTTTTGACTTCGAGCTCGAGTACGAGTGGCTATCAACAAGTATTCAGTAATAAATCGATAAATTTAGTCATGATAATCTGCTCAGTGCAGTCAATTAATAATACAAGAGATTCATACCTACCAGCTGGCTTCTCTGCTTCTTCCTTTGCCTTTAATAGTTGTAATTGTATTTGTTCCTTTAATGCTTTCACTTCAGTTGTTTCATTTGTTGAATTGTCAGGTGTCATATCTACTATTTCGGAATTATCTGCACGCTCTGCTTTTGTAGATTTCTCTATTTTCCGTTTTGTTCCTCTTGTAGGTCTTTCTATCTGTGACTTGCTTAATTTTGTTGTTGACTCTCCTTTTTCATTCTCTACTTTTAACGGGTTTGTTGAACCGTCTTTTCGAGACCTAGTTCGAGAGGAAATTGTGGCTTTATCTTCGTCAAAATCAAAAGGATTTTGATTTGAATTTTCTACAACAATTGGTGTATGTTCTTCCTTTTCCTCTCCTTCTTCTTCATCAGTTAAATATACCCATCCTTTAGGAGCTCTGGGTTTTCGATTTATAACAGCATTTGTATTTGATTTTTTCTTGTCTTTGGCATTTTTTTTTCGATTTGTAGATCTTGTTTCTCGATTTTTTAATAGGTGACGAGATAAAACATCATGATTTTGATGTTTCGAATTAACTATGCGATTTGAGCGAGAAGTAGATTTGACTTCTTTTTCGAATTTAAGTGGTTTATCATTATATGTAAATATTTCCGGATGAATCTCAACATTCAGAATTCCTTTAGAAGGATCTATCTGCAACTCAGTATAATCTTTCTCCATTTGTGCAGCTATTGTCTGGAATTGCTGACGTATTTTTTTAGCAACTCTATAATAAATAGTATTAGACGTATTATAGGTCATAGCATTCTGGAGAGTCAATTCAACATCATCCTAAGTTAAGGATAAATTGTCATGAATATTCTAACGTTAATACACTTCCGATTAAGTTATAAAATAGCCTTTGTTACCTTGAATCCTTGCATGCCGGACCCGAGACTATATTCATGATTTTCAATTTTTTTCCGAATCGTTCCAAAATCCATTGGATGCTTAATGTGTGTAAGATAATCTGGCACTTCCTCCAACGAGACAGGTTTTGCAAAGATTTCATTTTTATCCAAACTATTTAATAATAAATAAATGTAAATTCGTAATAAATATTAAAAGGTAATGACATATGAAACCCAATAGATACCTTGAAATAGTGTTCAAAACCGGTCCAATAATATAGTCGAGCGGGAAAATTATGGTTTCCAAGTATTTAACTTGCAATCTATTCCGCTTCAACTTTTCTTTCTCACGTCTGTGTACCAAATCGATCAGCATCCTCACTTTTTCCAAATCTTTACGAAGATCCAGCATAGCCTAAAAAATATTTATTTCTAATAAATATCTTGAAAGATAATTACAATAATGAATAAACTGATATATACCGCATATTTAGCCATCTTTTCTTCCTCTGATTGCTTGTGAGCCGATGCAGATGCAGTCCACGGCTATAAAATTAAAAAATATCACTAGTTTGTAATTTAACTATGAAGTTATATACATATTGTTCCTTTCCTTACCTCAAGATGGAGACGCTTTAACAATGGAGCTCCACGTCTAGATTCTCTTTTCAATGACCAATACTTACATATAGTAGCAATTAGCTCTTGTTTCTTTCTAAGCTGTCCTTTATGCATTGACAAAACAGGTAACAGCCTATCCGTTATAATCGCCGGTGCAACTATGGCCGTCTCCATATAAGAACGATTATATGCACGCGCAGATTTCGAACTCTCGATAGATTTGTTAGATAATCGCTTTTCTGATTCCTGTGGATTGACTTTAATGGTTTTTCGTGGATACGATGCACCATCTGATTCTTTGCGCTTCCGTGTTTTACGAGACACTGATGTGTCAGATCTACTATTTTCACGCAAATCTTTATCATCATCTTCATCATCACTAGGAATATATTCATCTGAATCGTCATCATCATCAACCTCTATCCTACGCTTTTTGGCTACTGGTACGGGATCGATCAAAAGACTCTGTGCTTTAGCAACTGTTTGGGCAACGTCAATTTGTTCTCTATAATCGCGCTAAAAGGAAAAACTATATTAGAAAATTATATAAAAAATCTGAAAATTATGGCAGATAAAAAGTTCGTAATACCGGAGTGTGCTTATCACAATACGCCTTCATTTGATTAGCATCGCTGTTGGGGTCTGGAAATTTCATTCGCATACAAAGTTTCGCTTTTCTTGCACATGTAACGTGAAATGCTGTACAGCAGTGTGTATTTTGACATTGAATACATGCACCCATCTTTTTCTCACAAATATAGCATTTCTTTTGTAAAAGAATTGAGATTAGCTTTTTTTAAAGCCCTTAGTGATAATAAGGCGTGTATAAAATAAGCTCACCAATTTCCATCGACCACGTGGAATTCCCTCTATATTATCAATAGGCTCCATGTATACAGGGTTAGACAACCCGACCTCCGGAATCCATAAAGCGCAAAGTAAATGCGCCCAGCGATTTGTATTTGTTTTTTTGAAAGCACCACCTTCGTTGGGGCAGAATATGCATGACTAAAAGAAAAAAAGGAAAGGAAAAAAAAAGAAAGATCCAATAAGACAATAATAGATATAGTTTTTCATCTACGTTTTGAAATATATACCACTGGAGTTTCTGGTGAGACGATGCATTTGCGACACAACCATTGACCTTCAGGAATATATGGAATACCATAACAATCTACAAAAATAAATTATGTATATTATATGACAATACGTATTTGATAAACTTTTTAATGTTGTATCTAAAAATCAAGTTACCTTGGTGTACAGCAAGGTTGCAGCCGTCACAGAATACTATGGCATTACAATTTTCACATTCACCATCATCACAAATCGCGCATGTGGAGTCTTCTGGATTTTCCTTTTCTCCTTGACCCTTTGGCAAGTTTTTTGTCTAAAATATAAAGTTTTTAAATAAAAATCGGCAACAGTAACAATCAAAAGTTCGAAGCAAAGTGCTCAATACTATCTATAATAAATTTAATATTGTCAGAAATATATCTTTTTCATGATGCTTTAATGAATAAACGCTTAAGTAAAGATATAAATATGTGTAAGTTGTTGATAGTAAGTCAGCCACATGAAGGCATCTCATCATGCCAAACAAAAAATGCCCTATGCTAACGCTTCGAACCATAATAAAATAGCAGGTGATTAACAGACCATTCAATTCATAATTATTAATTACCAGATCAAACCATTCTTTCTCCAAGCGGTCGACCAAAGCTTCAAAAACATCAGCTGTAAGCTCGCCAAGATCTTCTTTCTTTCTTTCTTGATTGAATGCTTTCAACCATAAATCATCTATTTAAAAGTATAAGACATAATAAATAAATATTACATAATAATTTAAATAATTAAATTTTATAAAAGACATTACCTTGTTCATCCATATCATATTCGACTATTTCTACAAGATCTTTTTCGGTCAATTCTTCAAGTTTTACAAAAATTAATGATTATAATCGCAATTTGAAAAGAAAATCCATAGTAGAATGGATTGCACCTACCGACATGACGAATATAGTGACCTTCAGGTCTAACAAATGGTTCTTTTTCGAATTTTTTGCAATTAATACGTCGATAGGAATGTATTGGAGGCTCTTTTGGTATGGATTCAGAGACAGTCTCCATAATAACTAAATTATCTATTGCCACCGTGGCGGTTTCTGAGGTCGCAGGTGTCGAATATTCCAAGTCCATTGGCTCATTTATGATCTCTGTCTGAATATCAATAGCTTGATCGATATCTGAATGCCGATCTTGCTCATCATCTTGAACTGTGTCTTCGTCCATATCCTCGTGTGGTGTAGTTCCCGAACTTGAGTTTTCTTTAATATATGACAAATTATCCTGATGGTCAGATACGATCCCTACTCCCTGCACTAATTTAAACTCATTATATTCATTTGGATTTGGTAAAGCAGCAGTATTTGGCAATTGTGAAAGTCCTTGCGACATTATATGATCATTATTATCAGTAATATCAGAATATGAATGAATAATCTCTAGTTGTTCGTCTAGTTTCAAATCAGGTAAAAATTCGGTGTAAGGGATTTCTTCCCGTGGTGTTTCTTCTTGCTGATAAACTACTCTGGCCGCATTTTCTTTTACAATTCGCATTTGCTCTTTGCCATTATTTTTGTTACGTGACTTATTTGTCTTAACGGATTTATTTGTAACCTTTACTACTTTATTTTTTTGTGTGCGCCTGTTAAATCCCCTAGAGCCATTAGATTTTCTGATGCTTCGACTATTCCTGCTTTTATTGCGTGCTGGCTCTTCCGGATCGATCGAACTCTCTCTAGTAACACTTGTACTTTTAGATATGTCCATTGCTAAGTAATGGAATCAAATTTATTTTAGTTTTTTTCTTTGTCTAATAAAGTTCGATGCAAATTTGCAACCTATTTTGTTGAAACGAGTCAAATCAAGTCGTAACAGTTATGCATTATATAGAATTCTACAAACCTTCGTTCAATAAAAAAAAAAATTGGGCGGTACTTAACACAATAAGAAATAAATATGATCGGCTTGGTACTGTAGATCATGTGATAATTTACTAATCAACATACAGCGCTTCTAAGCGAGACATAATATTTAAGGTTTGATCTAGCCTATAAACGGTTTTTCCTTGTTTATCGTTATGCTCAGTGCGTTGGCTATCTAGCTTACACATTTGGTCTTAAAGTTTTGATGAATAACCTTAGCAAAAACTTATTTCATTGAATAGACTTTGAATCCAAAAGATCTTTCAAACGCTAATTATTATGTATTACAACTAGAGATGCTGGTGAAATTAGTTTTCCAATTTCAAACCAATTTCACCAATTCAATACTATATAGTTTAATGGTAACTAACTGCTAAGCAAACTTAAATCAGATATGAAAGGTATTTTATAACTTCAACATATAGTGCAGTAGTGTATAAAAATCATGATTTATTATCTTACGCATAATAACTTTCCGAATTGAAGACGTCGTTTGGGCTATCATTATTTTTGCATAGAGATCTTGTAAGAACTTTATGTATGTTTTTTTAAATTAATCTGAATAGTTATTTATTTATTCGTTAATAGCATTCGAAGAATATTTTAATTCATCAATGAGCGCTGATTGCGGATATCGAGATATCTAAACATATGGACGGCTGTTGGAATCATTCTTGCTATAGCTACATCTATATAAATCGATAGTTGACTATAAATTTAAAATTTCTCTGGCTTAAGAATCTATATCAATTGTATAAAGAAAAACTTTTTATACGTTATATTACTGTAACAAATAGTTATAAGACTACTTTTAATTTTTAATGCTGTTAGACTATATAAGGGTTTAATTTTATTATTTTTAAAAAGTATATATTTAGAATTTAAATAATATGAGGTTTATTTTATTATATATATATATATATATATATATATATATATAATGAGCTAGGTGCTGCGAAAAGGGACGAAATTGACAATTTTTTCAAAAGATGTTTTTTTGCATAAATCAATTTAAAATAAGATTAGAATCATTTTTCACTTAAGACATAAAAGTTGTAGCTTCTTAAAAGTTACATAAAAATTGATTTTTTTTAAGATCTTTGTTTTTGTCAATTTCGTTCCTTTTTGCAAAAAGGGAGATTAGGTTCATTTTTTACTTGGTTCGGGGCACGGGTAAAAAATTAAGCATGCCTTTTTATATCATGCGACAGAACAACCAGCCAATAATATGTCGATTTGTGTAAAAAATTTTAAGCAAAATACTGAAATATGTATATAGCTTTTACTAAAATTTTAAGCGAAGGTCTAATAACTATTGTATTGTATATACCAAATTTTATTGCATATTTATATTTAACAAAAAAAAAACTCTAATAGCTATTGTATTGTACCAAATTTATTGCATATTTATATTTAACAAAAAAAACTATTTTGAAAAATATCTTCGATAGACCATTCTTCTATCATATTTCTTTTTTTTTTATCACTAATTTGTTCTATAAGCTGATTATCATTAGTCTCTTTGTTAAGTAAAAGCTTTTCTTGATCTTTTTTAAATATCGCAAAATTAAAAAAACTCATCCATAGTTGATATTTCTTCATCAAAACTAACTATTTCAATTTGCTCACTCACCTCTTTATTCAAGAATACATTACTATTTTCTTTGAAAAGTAAGTTAATATTCTCTTCCAATAATTCAGATATGAAGATGGATATTGATTTATCTTTTTTTTCAATAAGATAGTTTTTTTGAGTTTATTTTTAATCTGTTTAAGTTGAGAAAGAATATTAGAAGAAAGACGGTTTCTTGTTTTTGTTTTACTAGACCTAAAAAGAGAATAAAAAATAATTAAAAACATTTTTATCTATGAAGAAGGAAGCATGGTCACTAAACTCTAACTAGAAAGATCTAAGCAATATTTGAAGATTACAATTGATATTTTTAAAAAGAAAGTTATTATTTTTTTAACTATTAACTTTTTATAAAATAAGATAGCATCTGTTTTTTTAAATTTTTAGTTTTCAGATATAAGCTAATTCTAGATATTTATAAAAAATAGTCTATATTTATATACTTTGATAAGATAGAAAGAGAAATAAAGCAATAAAGTAAATAATATTTAAGAACTCTTTTGCTTTTTAGAAGGCTTCTAGAAATTAGCTGATTTGGGGTGGGTAAGTGGATTAGCTGAAGTGTTAAATATAATTTTGGCTGAAATTATCAAGTTTTGGCCAAAATTAAAAAAATTTTTAGCCCAAATTATAAATTTGATATCAAATTTTAATAATAAATAACTTTTGTTCTACTAATCCAATTTTGATGATTTAATCATCAAAATAATTTTTACAAAATAAGAATTTCAACAAGCTCAAAATTATTAAAATCAGTATTGAAATTGGACTTATTCTAATTGGTTTGATTGGAGTTATTAAACAATTAGACAATTTGAACAATTTGGACAATTAGACAATTAAATATAATTTAACTATGTCAAACTTACATATTTAGATTAATAACATTTTTTTTTGATATAGTACTAGAAGTTTATACTCAACAGTTATACAAAGTATTTCAATTTTTTAAATGGTTATAACTTTTTATTTAAGAGGTTTAAAAAAATTCTGACTAGTAACTTTATAAAGCTATATTAGCTCTACATATGTGCCAAATATCTTTTCAAAATCTTATCACTATAATAAGTTAAAGCAATTTGAAAATTGAAATTTTATATATAAATTTATAAATTTACATATAAAATTTCAATTTTCAAATTGCTTCAATACTTTACAGTGATAAAATTTTAAAAAAATATTTGGCACATATGTAGAGCTAATGTAGCTCTATAAAGTTACTAGTCAGAATTTTTTTAAATCTCTTAGATAAAAAGTTATAGCTATTTAAAAAATTGAAACACTTTGTATAACTATAAAATATAGACTTTTAGCACTATATAAAATTGCCAGTTTGTAGTATCTTTTAATAGAAGTTAATAATATTACATTTGTATTACAAATTTTATATTTGATACATCTGTAAATTCTCTCTAGTAAGGCTAATCGCTATACCTTGTGCTGCTAAGTATTACTACCAGACCATCCAAGTTTAATAACTGTCTACTATTTTCTTATTAAACATGTCTTAAACGACAGTTATTTTGCTATATTAGTATCATGTCTAACAGAAGGGCATAGTGAAGTCCCCTAATTCCTTCTATATTCTACACAGTTTCAGATTAGATATTCAGAAATATCTCTCTGGTTTACCTGGGCTTAGTGCCTGTTTATCTAAGCTGAATCCTGTTACTCTCTGTCTACTCAGTTATCTGAGTTTTTGTAAGTTTACTAGAATGAATTCTGTCACCTCCTGTTTAACTCAAGTACCTAAGTTTTGTGAGTTTACTAGAACCAATTTTAGTTATCTAAAGATGTTATAGTCTATCTTAGTTCGGTTTTGGTCTCAAAGACTAGTCTTACCAGAAGACTATAGACTGGACCATGGTTCAGAACCAGTTCATAAACTGGTTCATAAATCAGTTTATTGGCTGGTTTCAAAAATAAGTTGTGGTTTTAATGATTACTATATAAATAGACCTTATAGTTATCATCTTAAATCCTAGAACAATTAAAAAATTGCCAATGCCTAGTAATACAGTAGATGATTTGTCGTAACTAGTTGTAATATAGGTTTTTAGTTAGTTACGGCTTAAGCTATAATGTAATTGAAATGATTCTATTGCATCACTACAATGATTGAATTAACAAGTTACTAATCAAAAATTTATAAGTTATTAAATTAGGCTAATATTAGAAACTTATAGATATAGTCATTATATATATATTTAGCCAATAAGGTTATTTTATAAACTTTAATCTAGTCCAGACTAGTTCTTAATTCAGAACCAAAAACTGGTTAAACTGGATCAAAAGACTAGTTCAAACCATAGTCTTTGTAGAACCATAACATCTTATAGTCATCAAATTATCTACCTATTTATCTAGACTTTATTTCCTGTTTTTGATAGATTCATACAACTCCAGTACTCATATTTAGACTTATTTCTTTTCTGAATTCTTTATTGGTCTATCCCTTGCTTCTAGCCAACAACCCAGAAGAGTTAGTCTATCTAGACTTTAGGTGCCTTATGGTTGCCTTTCTCTTGGTATATACTTTTAAAGTATATATTCTTTTTCTCTAGCATATCTACTTGGCAGTTTGGCTAATATGTCCAGATTGGTTGCTTGGTTCTCCGATCTTAGTTCTTGGTTCCAAATTTGGTCTTTTTGTAACACCATTAAAGATTATACTATTTTCTAACTTGGGACTTTTCAAATGGGTTTTCAATACTTCTAGTTCTTTGGATTTATTATATCAAAGCTTTTATTTCTAGATAGTGTAACCAAGATTACAGATTGATCTAGATCCAACTGTTGATAACCGTTACCTGTATACAGATTTATTTTTTCAAAATTGTCACTAGTGAGATTCAAACTCTAGATCTGCTGCTTAGAGAAAGTGATAACTAGACTACTACACTAAATCACTACATCTCTAATTAATGATATTTAATTAGCTAATTAAATTTATTTATTTATTTATTTTTTTTATTCTTTGATAGGTCTTGTTGTGACTCGAACTCTTAGTTTGTAGTATATATAAACTATATATATAATTTCTAAGACTAAATAAAAGC
>CAJVPY010003620.1:0-13822 GCA_910591965.1 Dentiscutata erythropus
TATGCCCGGAATTGCGGGAGGTAGTATGATGTAAGTGAAATTTTTTTTTTGTTGCACTACTTATGATTGCCAGTGTAGTAGATCTGAGGGTGAAATTTATCCTACTGAACCGTTTATATACTAGGGCGGTCAAGAATTTATAATTTCATTTATTCTATTCTTTGCGCAAAAGAAGAGCAAAATAGATCAATACAAAATATATATAAGAAATTTAATTGAATTTTACCGCAATGGTCACGTTATAAATTAATAATTTGAAATTAAACTTTACCAATTTAGGACAATTGCAAGTTGACACAATTTTTTGTATTATTTTTATAAAATACACGCTTGGCAGAAATAATGGAAAAAATTAGATTATTGCTATTGCAAACTGTTTTTATGTTCGCATCAGAAATGAAATCGATTCTGTCAAATAAATTTTTCTTTACTGAACTATATGAGATTAACTACTTTTCGGAATTTGAAATGTTTTTCTTGAGCAAAATAAGATTTTTTTCATGGCTAACAACATTGAAAATGTATTTATTAGTAAAATAATGCACGGTATATATCTAATTATTCAGAATTTTTATCAGCGCTCTAAACAGTTGGAACAACGTTACATCAGACTGGTATAACTTTATCATTATTTGATTTGATCAAGCGAACACTACATATATTATTGGAAAATTTTTAATTGAATTCTTCTATAAATGCACGTCCTGAAGCTATTTCTAGCAATCTACACTTATTGAAATCTTAAGTGTTTATATATATATGTTTTTTTTTCTATATGGTTTTCCCAAAACTGTCAGTCTTCATTTTCTTTGTGTCTCTCGTGACAATTTCACTTGGCCATCCGCAATCTCGCTCTTCTTTTAACAAACGTTTCGACGCAAAATTCAATCACGTCCTGCTCATTTCAATTGATGGCCTCCATCAAAAGGATGTAGACGTGTTTACAAAGGACAATCCGGGTTGTACGCTTGCAACAATTCTTAAAAATGCCGTATATTTCACGAACGTACAGGATTCCTTCCCAACTGATTCTTTCCCAGGTCTTATGGCTCAAGTAACTGGTGGTAAACCTGCGACCACCGGTGTTTGTATGATGATTCTTGGTAAGTGATCAATAATGCAAAATAATAAAAAACAATATTTATCTTGTTTTGAATGTTTACATATCTTTGAATTCTATTTTACTTCTAGGGATAGTACTTTTTATACCGCCGGATCCAATTGTACTGGCACGCCTGGTTTGAATGTGCTTGGGATGAGTCGCTTGATACAGACGTGACTAAACTTAACACAACCCTTAATGAAACTGCATTTCCAGAACAACTTAAAGATGGTAAATGTGTAAAAGTTCATCCATACGACTATCTTCGTGTTAATACTATTTTTGAGGTCGCTAAGCAGCATGGTCTTACAACTGCTTGGGTTGATAAAGAACCAGCATACACGATTGTCAATGGTCCATCCGGGAAGGGTGTTGATGATTTTTGGGGACCAGAAATTTCTAGTATCAACAGTACTGATGTTACACAGGTTAAACAATATGATGGTAATCATACTCAAGCCATACTCAATTGGATAAATGGTATAAGGACTGATGGTACTCCTTTCAAGGTTCCTAATATTTTCGGTGGTAATTTCCAGACTGTTAGTGTGGCCCAAAAGTCACCTGCTGGTGGTTATAAGAATGCCAATGCTAATCCGACTGATGTTCTTGAGGGTGCTTTTAAATATGTTGATGGCATTCTTGAAAAATTTCTCAATGAATTAAAAAAAGAAACTTGGAAAATGATACACTCATCATTATTTCTGCAAAGCATGGTCAATCTCCTATAGATCCAAAGTTACTTCAGAGAATTGATCCAGACTTTTTGTCGAACCAAGTCGGAAGCGACAAAATTAATCATTTAACAACCGATGATGTTGCACTTTTATGGTTGAAAGATCATAGCGATTCAAAAGCCGCAGCAGAAAGTCTTATGAATAACAAAACTCTCGCTATTACAGAAGTATTTGAAGGCGATTCTCTCCAGTCAGAATTTGGACGTGATCCCGATATTGCTATCAAAGTTAACCCTGGTGTTATTTATTCCCTTTCAACAGCAAAGATTGCCGAACATGGCGGCTTCAACGAAGATTATCACGTTCCAATTATAGTTTACAACCCCTGTATTGACGGAAAAGTTAATACTGACAATGTTGAAACCCGCTCGATCGCACCTTTTATTCTTTCTGTCCTTGGATTGGATGGGAATGAGTTGGAGGCAGTTGCTAAAGAGGAAACACCCACTCTCCCGGTTTTTTGATGAATAATGGTCATTAGTAATAATAAACAAATACTGTACATTCTTTACAGTATAATCACTGTTTAAATACGATTATTTAGTTACATATATACTGTATTTTATTTATTCATATTAATTTATTTTTATTACAGTATTTTATTTATTTCTATTAATTTAGTTTTATTACTGCATTTTTTTGCATTAACATTCAATATATTTCGTTTGTTTTAATACTGTACCAATAATTTATTTACAATATTGTAATAGAAACGTTTAATATAGTTACATTTATTACTCGGAGCGTAGTGGAATTTCTACATCCTAGGCACGTTAGATAAATACGCCTAGTAATAACTAGTCAGTATATTCTTGTTTGTACCCATATGTTATAAGAAAATATTAATAATATTATAAAAGCTCTATAACAATATCTACTTAATTTAAGTGTATTCAGTTAATAAATTTTTCATAAAATTTTAGTTTTATTATTCAGTAGCTTCTTAGTTTCATTAATTTTTTACTAATGTTCTACTCTAGAATCAGATGTTAATGTGAACTAGGGATTTTTTAATTATCGTTATGATTTTTTTAAAACAATAAATTTGATAAATTTTTTTAAAAATGTTGTAGTTCTTGATGTAAACTCTAGTTAAATTTCAGAATACTTGGCTATAATTTAGTAGCTAGTTATTTCATAACAATTCTTAAATTTGCATCTCATTGCTAAGTTTTATTAGTTATATCACCTTTATAGCATATATTAGACACTTTGTATTCACACATACATTGAAAATTTGATTATTTTCCTCATAGCAGGGAATAATGATACCATTCTTCTGTTTTAATAATTGTTAGCCGGATGCTGTTTACCTCTGAATTTGAATTAAAGTTGTTCCTGAAATATGAGTGAAAACGGAGAATAACGTACGTACATGTATTGTATAAAAAATTTATTCAGTACTGTAAATATAGTCTCTGATCGTGAAAACTGGGGGTCTTAATTTAAAAATATAAACCCTACTAAAACCCACTTACAGTCGACTCTTGATATACCGAACTGCATGTTCCGGAAATTCGTTGTATAATTTACCCTCTCTATACCTATCGAACAGTTCGGTATAGAGTTAATCTGCTCATAAATGGGGTTTTCAGAAAATTTCGGAACTTTACAAAAATTTTGTCTTGTCCTTGCTCATTATTCATTTTCTTCACGGAATATTTCGGATCTCATGATTTCGCAGGTATGTACTGTACATTCGCAAAGTCATATAATTGTTTGTTATACTGCATATATATATATATATAGCCCTGGCCAAGGACAGTGAAAAATATTGATTTGCTTTTTAAAAAATATCGATCGGTATGGTAAAAAATATCGATTTGCTTTTTAAAAAATATCGATCGACATGGCAAAAAATATCGATTACATCGAATTGACCAATTTATATCATTACTGAACCTACCAGCCAATCAAAATACAGGATTGGAAATAACGTGACCAAGATGTTTCATGAAACCAAGTTGATTTATTGATTATAACATATAATCGTAAGAGCATGAAGTAATTCTTTGTTAGGATTTTGTCCACTATTGCCTAAAACTTTAATAGACCAATGTCAGTAATGTACGACCAGAATATATTTCTTTGATTTTTTTTTAAAAAAAATTTATACTATTACGATTTCTTAAATTTCTAAATTTAAATTCTTAATTTCGGCCAGCACTATGACAACTCTGGCCATAAATCCACATACCATTACACTGCATATAAAGTCGTCGATTTGACCACAATTTTGCCTAAAAATATCGATTTGCATATAATCAACATAAATCGATATTTTTCACTGTCCCTGCCCTGGGCTGATGAAAAGGAGTTCGGATGCGGTATATAAAAATTTACCATTTGAGTTCGGTGTAGTCAGTCTAAATTATTATAAAAAAATCCGTTCTGCCCAATCTGGTTCGGTATATCCTATTTGGTTTAGGCAGGTTCGGATTATCCAGAGTCAACTGTATACTCTTTTATTATAAACCCTAACCCTAATCCTAGTCCAAATTTAAAAAAACGCCTAAAAAAATGTACCCTAAAAATTTTTAAAAATCGTATATCATCCGTGACAAATATTTTTATAAATTATCTTTATAAACAAATATCTGTTTGATATTTTTTTACTACATTGTGCTGCTTGTACTAATCCTAGTATGTAAATATTACAAAGTACTGCAAATATTACTTGTAAATTATGTTTTTATAAACAAAACCTAGTTTGTAAACACTACAAAGTAATATACGTATGATTCAAATGAACTTTTTCAACTCGGCTATAATTATGGATACGGTATAGGTATTGAAAAAGATATAAAGAAAGCTCTTAAATATTATATGAAAGCCGTTGGGTTAGAAACGCAAGTGCAATTAATAAAGTTCGGAATTGAAATGAAAGCCTTTAAATAGTATATGAGAGCTACTGAATTAAGAAACGCAGCTGCGACTTGTAACGTATGTTATTGTTATCAAAATGGAATCAGAGTAGAAAAGAATGAAATAAGGTTTTCAAATATTATAAAAAAGCGCAGATATGAGTGATGTTAATGCAATATTGGAGTCGTAGTTGTTATCGTCATGGAATTGGGGTCTAAAAAAATCATCAGGGTCATATTAAAGCAAAGAGTAGTGCTAGTGCATGTTATCGTGAAGGAACTGGAGTAGAAAAGGATTATAATAAAGCATTTGAATATTATAAGAAATCTGCTGATATAGGTCAAATAAATAGTATGTATAATGTTGCAAATTGTTATCGTAATGATATTGGAGTGCAGAGGGATATTCAGAGTGCAAATCACTGGTATAGAAAATATAGAAAACTTTCGGAACTAATTTGAAATGTAATAAATCACATAATATTGATTCGCTCCTTAAAAAAGTATCAGACGCTAAATATAAATTGTCTTGGATCTATTACGGTGAATTTAAAAACATAAATGAGATTGGAAAAGGCGATTTTGCAGAAGTATATTATGCACTTCGGCATGATAGAATTAATAATAGCTGGAAAGCTGCTGCACTCAAAGAGATTCGTTGGTTGAGAGATAAAGTTAAAGACTTTGTTAAAGTGCTGAAGAATTATTGTGAAATTGGATATGAGAATCCATCTTTTTTACAATGTATTGGTGTATCTAAAAATAATGATTATATAATGGTAATGAGATATGTAGGTAAAGGGCATTACCAGTGATGGAAATCTCATGTTCTCATGTTCTCATACTTTAAATTTGAGAACATTAGATATTCGGTAAATGTTCTCTATGAAAAAAAAATTGAGAACGTAATACTCAAAATATGTTCTCTATAAGTATTATAAATATAATAGCATAATGGCAGATGGAAATAAAATTAGAAATCGAACGAAGTTCCGAAATCATCCGAGAAGAAATGAATGAACATAAAAAACGAGAAGGGTTGGGCAAAAATTTGAATAAATGACCGATATTTTCCGAAATAAGAAAGTTAAAAAAATAGTGATATAAATAAATTTTATTGTTTAGAACATAAATAAATATTTGAGAACATTAAGTTAAATAAATTTGTTCTCATAAGAACATAAATTTCAAAACAGATTTCCAACACTGGTCATTACGTCAGAATCTTGAGCAATATCAAAGATGAGTTGGAAAAATAAATTGAATATCGATTCATTCGTTCATAATGATCTACACACCGGGAACATTTTGCAAATTGAACTAGAAAATTCTTACGTCACAGATCTTGGTCTTACAGGAGAAAAAAAGATGGAAGAATTTATGGAGTTATGCCCTATATAGCTCTTGATGTTCTACTAGGTCAATCATATACGAAATCATCAGATATTTACAGTCTTGGGATCATTATGACAGAAATATCAACTGGAAGAAGAGCTTTTCCCTTTGATACTAACCTTCAATTTAAGATCATTTACAGAGCATGACATGTATGTACTCATGCTCCAGAATTTTATGTTAAATTCACCAATAGTTGCACGGATAATGATCCTGATAAACGATCAACTGCTACTATAATTGTTAACAAAGTGAAATATGAAATGAATCAAGATGACAACAAAATTAAAAATCAAATTTTAGAATGTGATGGGTTAAACCAGAACCAGTCGAACCAAAACGTCCGAATTGTTATTTTTCTAGTAAATTAATAAATACAAACCTAATGGATAGTACATAATTAATAAATACAAATCAAATATATAGTAAATTTCAAGATTTAAAAATTGAATAATTCAACTGACATTATAATTTCGATAGCATTATTTCATAATTCTAGACGATTACAGTCTGACCTCTCTATAATCAGCAAGTTGGTCTCGCGCCCTAATTTGGTGATTATATAAAGGTTTGATTATAAATTTTAAACCTCTAAATAATCACCTTTATAATAAAAATTATAAATACAGAAATACAGAGAACCCTCCCTAAGTGCACCCCCTTGGGACCATAAGCAAAAATTTCAAAAATATGCATTTAGAAATGGTGTGCATTTATAGAAGGCATTTTATTAAGAGTTCTATATGCTTGGGACTAAATATTAATTTGTATTTAGAGAGGGTATACATAGTCTGTGCATTTATAGGGTGCACTTGGGGAGGGTTCTTTGTAGTAACTATAAAATAAAAAATTAAAATTTTAATAATATCGAACAAATTAATATGCATATTAAATTAAGCTTAATTTAAGTATATTTTTAGAATTCTAATCTGAATAAATCTATTATCTATTTATCTATATCTAATATCTAAATAATCGTAAATGAATATCTAAATAAATGTTTAATAAATTGGAACTCTAATATTTTTTATGTATTCCCTATAAAAGTATGATGTATTTTTTGCTTAATTAAATACTTAAGCAGGGTTGTGAATAGATATAGTCTAATCATAAATATCATTGTCTAATTGGCTAATAGTCTAATTGTCTAATTATCTAATGTCTATTCAATTTGGTTGAGAATAGACAATGTTTATTTAAATAAAAAATTTAATTGACAATATATCTATTCATAATTTGTCTATTTGCTTATTAGTTTAATCAATTTATAATTCCAAATTATAATAATACCAGAGAAGTCAGATGTATGATTAGCTATTAATTAAAATAAAAATTTATAAAGTAATTTAAAAGAAGTATAAAAAGTTTAAGATATAATTGAATATATTAATAATGAGTAATTATATAATAATTTGCAACCTTGCTAATAACAAGATAAATGTATTTTGATATTACTATTTTAGTTTGTGCTTCAGATAAGTTGTATATTTCAGATTCAACATTAGTTACTTCAGACAAACTAGGTTTTTTAAAATGTTTGCTATAGACAAAAAAGCCAAAGATTTCTATAATTTTCAATACAGTTTCAACAAATATTAATTAAAACTTCATTGTTTAGAATTATAAGTTTACTAAAATACACCACTAGTGTTCAATATAAGTGCCGATTTTCGATCTGCTGATCAGTATGCATATGTTCCATTACACAAAAATTGTAATACTATAATGATATCATATATCGATATTGTATTAGAAATAAATAGTTGATTTCCTCGTGATCATACCTTCTTCTCTTTTTGCTGTGCAACACATAAGTTATCAAATAATTTGTATATTCTTGCAAAGCTACTTTCTTTGCAACCTAAGCTAATTAAAAGAAATGCAAATCACATATTAAGGTATAGATTCTTACTGCTAAATAATAAAAAGATCATATTATTTTTTAAGCTTTGCTGTTACGGGATACATATGTTACTATTTTTCTTATTATTGCTTTGCTGTTACATGATACATATCTTAATTTTTATTATTTTATTTTTTCAGCAAACTGAACCACCAAAAGGAACCCAATTATGTATTAAGATATAAATTCTTACTGCATCTAGTTTTCCAGAAAAAGGTTAGATTTGTTTGTTTATTCGTTCATTTTTATTTTCCTTCTTTTTTTAAAAAAATTTATTAATTACTTAGCTGCCACATAATATATAGGATCAGTTAATTGTGTATTCTTTTTGAGTTAAAGAAGTTTTTTTTTTGTGAGTTTATAAAAACTCTATATACTGAATATTCAAAATATTACTGCATCCAGTTTGTTCAACATTTTTGTAATTATGTACATCTAACTAATAAACTTTGATTTATTTTTAAAAAAATATTTCTAGTCTAGCTTATTGACCAAGAGCCATTTGATTTTTTTTTTCAACGTATCATCACTTCAATATTGCACAGTGAAAAAGGTGCATAGTTATTTTCACGAACTAGATTTGTTTGAATAAACATTAAAAATTACTGCACTCAGATAAAAAATATAGAAGAAAATTATGAATGCATTACCAATTTTAGATATCAATGAATATTATCCTAAATGTGTTAATGATATGGATATTGAGCCATTACCAATTTCAGATGTTAATAAATATTTCTCGGTCGATGAATATTACCCTGAAAATGCTAAAGATGTGAATGTTGAGTCATCACTAATGTTAGATTTCAATAAATATTTCTCGTTTGATAAACTTTCCAAATACGATAACAATTTAAATGTTGAATAGCCATTGCCAAATGACTTTTCTATATAAATAAAGCTACTGAAAGTATGAAGAATGATTTAGAAACAACTCATAATATAGAAAATCAAGAAGCTATTGAAAGTATGGAGAATGATTTAGAAACAACTCATAATATAGAAAACCAAGAAAAGAATATTGGAGATGATAGAGAGATTATATATACTATTGCTATGGGGATGGATTTTAGGAATTGGGAAGGATTAGGTATTTAAATAATAAATTAGTATATTTTGGTAAGATTTTAATATGATTATTTATTAAAAATAATTTATTAGATGGCTTGACAATCATGGGAATATGAATGGTTTTGCATTTACTATAACATATAGTAAAAAGGATAAGGATAATAAAATTTCTCGCCATCGTACCTATAAATGTATGAAGAGCAGGCCACATTCTTCTTGAAAAGAAGCTCATATTACTAAAGAATGGAATCGTGGTTTTAATAATAGCAGCTGTGGATTTCATGTTAATATTTATTAATGCAAAATAGATAACAAAATCTATATAACAAAAATTGATGGTCAACACAACCATGCTCTTGCTAAAAATATTGAAATAGTCACAAATTATTATAAAAAACTTACACCTGACATGTTTAATAATATAAAGCTTCTTTCTACTTGTAAAGTATGCACTAGAGCAATCATTGAAGTTTTACAGAAAAAAAATTTGGAAAGGTATATTCATGCTTGTAATATATACAATGCAATTCAGATGAACCAGATTTAAAATGAGTCAATAAGCAATTCTAGAGCTATATACCTTGAACTCTTAAAACAACAAAACATGGATTCTACTTTTTATATTGATGCACATTTTGAAGGTTATGATAACTGCCTTACAAGATTATTTTGAATGAGCCCCAGTCAACAGCAGTTATAGGCATGATTTTATGATGTTGTTCTACTTGATTCTACTGTAAAAACGAACTGCTATTCAATGATATTGTGTGTTATCATTTTAATAGATAATCACAATCGCTCTTACTTTGTGGCGACTGCTGTCATCTCAGATGAAACAAAAGACACATATATTTGGCTATTCGAGAATATAATTAAAGCAACTAGTGGTTTAGCACCACGTTTACTCTACACGGATGCCAATCCTGCAATGATTGCAGTAGTAGGTAGTTGTTTGCTAATGACAAAGCATCATTTCTGTCTATTTTATATTCATAAAAACTTAGAGAAGCACTTTCTTAGTAAATACTGTGATAGTTGTAAAAAATTTTTTACTGACTTTTGTTATGCATAAAATAGTCGAAGTGAATTAATTTTTGAGAAAATATGGGTAAATTGTTATGCAAATATGCCAATGCCGCTAGTTATCTGAATCGTCAGCTCTATCAAAATAGAGAAGCTTGGACTCGGTGCTTTACACACCATGTATTCAATGCCAGTATGCAAAGTACACAGCATGTTGAATTATATAATAGAATAATTAAAACTCAAGTAAATAGACTATTATCTCCAGGGTTGGTATTAGACAATGTCCAAATAAATTTAATTGGACAATTGGACATTTGGACAATTGGACATAGTCCAAATGTCCAAATAATTTTTTGCACCTTCAGGCATTGGACAATATCCAAATAAATTGTAAGATTATTAGACATATATCCAAATAGTCAATTGAACATATGTCCAATTGTCTAATAATTTTATTGGGCAATTTTAATAATATGATAACAAAAGCTTTATTGCTTTTAACTACAATAATAATGTTTACTATTTTTATTTTATTTCTTATAAACGTTTTTTACTCTTTAATTTACAATGATAATTTATTAATGAATGTTTCTAATTCAAAGTGATGACCTTGGATAATTTATTTAATTTGGTGTGCTTTCTTTTATAATATGCCTTTATTTTAAAATTAAAACTAAAATCAACTGTTGTCATTATTCCTTTTGAAATACAATTTTTTACAGTTTTTAACATACTATTTGATTAATCATATTTCAATAGGGCAATACCAAGGATATATATAAACATGTTGTAAGTAAAATAGAATTTAAGTTGATTCAATAGTGTGAATACATATATATGAATGAAATTAGAGATATTTTGTATTGGTGAATATTGGCCTGAATTAAGTTTAATTTAGGCCAAGATTAAATTAATTTTTTTTAATGTCCAATAAAAAAAGTTACTATGTTCAATAAAATTATTTGGACAATTGAACATTGTCCAAATGTCCAAATGTCCAAATTGTCCAAATGTCCAATATCGCAATATGCCATCCCTGATCATCTCTTTTGGAATTAGAAAATAGTATAAAGAGATTATTAGACAGAGAAAGCCGTTTTACATGTATAAATGAAACCATTGGCCAACTTCCTGTAAACCGAGAGGAAAGTTTCTATAATAAATACTTTAATAAGGTTGATATGTCAAGTCAGAAGTTTTTAACACTAGCAATTCTGAAACTTCAACAGGATGAGATTGACTGTAGTATTTATTATCAGTACTATGTTGGCAATTTGGAAGATGAACTTGAGAAAAATGTAAGATAAAGTGTTGTGATATTAGTTATTGTTATTATAAGAATAAATAATATTGTATATTTAATATGCGAATATAATTGAATTGGAGCAGCTAATTTCTGGTATAGGATGGACAAGAATATTTGAGCTTTGGCATGTTTCTACATTGGATAAAAAAAGCACTTATTTCATTGTATTATATGATAATACTGCACATCTTTGTATTTGTTTGACCTTATTAAATCATAGACTCATATTTCATCATTTTTTTATAGTAATGCTTGTCTCAAAGACTGCAAAATTTCACATT
Source organism: Dentiscutata erythropus (assembly GCA_910591965.1). Classification (NCBI taxonomy): domain Eukaryota; kingdom Fungi; phylum Glomeromycota; class Glomeromycetes; order Diversisporales; family Gigasporaceae; genus Dentiscutata; species Dentiscutata erythropus. Next base: position 11,686 of record CAJVPY010003620.1, read on the forward strand.
GGGCTAGTACTATGGTATTGGTATCAAGATACATTAGTTGAAGAAGTTCCTATAATTGAGAATGAACCAGCTATCACTATAATTTTGGATGAAGAACTTAATAAATTTGAATATGCTTTTCAAATTGATTTCTTATATCTAGAAAGTATTTGTGAAAATCATATTTTTACTAGAAGTGAGATAATGTGTAGACAACAATGGGGAAAGAAATTCAGTATGTTGAAAAAGACACTTAAGGTGGTGATTATGACAAACTGATCCGAAGAACTCTATAAAATTCATTTGAAGTTTGTCAAAAAAATAGAAGAAGAACTTGAGAGTTGAAATAAGGAAAATCAGTCTATAAATAAAGATAATAGAATTCAAGAGTTGGCTTAAACCATAACTAATCCTATTAGCATTAAGACAAAAGGTAGACAACTGAGTAAGCGAATTAAAGACTTCAATAATACAACAAATATTTTGAAAGATAAAAAAACAAACTATTCTAATATGTCTTTTATGTCTTTACTATTTGATTTATTTTTATTTGCACATTATTTAATTATTATATTTGCAGAATCTAATGTTGTCAAAATTGAGTCTATAAGTGATACAGAAGAAAGTACTAGAATAAATAAGAAAAAGTGTAGAATTTGTGGTTTGAGAGGCCACAATGCGCGTACCTGTTCTGCAGAATCTGATACTGAGTTAGAATCTAATAATGATACTGAAGAAATTAGCAGGAATAAGTGAAAATGTGGAATATGTAGTTTAGAAGGTCATAATACGCAAACATGCCAAAATATAGAATAAAATGTATTTAAATAGAACCTATTATTGTGACTCAAAAAATAGGACAGCGTAAGACTATAATGCTTGACTTCGTTATGTAAATACTTAAAGTTATAAGAATTAGTATTACATGTGGTGTAAAAATAAGGATATTATTATATTACAGTAGAACTTGTATATAGTCCTACAGTAGTAACTTTAAAAAATGGTTATAGAGGTTGAATATCTATATGCATGAAATTGCTTAGAATACTTTTAACAAAATATTTTATATTGCTACGTACGGGTTCTGCTTATTTCTAATAACATTCTTTGGCGACATATCTATAATTGCCTATATATGGGGGTTGGAATCCCGTGGCCTAGTGGTCTAGACACCCAACTCTTCACGAGCAGGTTTCAGGTTCAAGTTCTAGTAGGTACGTTTACCTATGAATATTTGGAAGTATCTGCCATGGGAAGTCCAAGTGAATACAAGTCTGGATTAGGAATTTGCGGAAGGAGGTCTATTGTGGAGTAGTTGGCACTATGTATAATGATGGTTGTTACAGAAGGTTTTATTACACAAAGATTGCATGTGTAAATCTGTGATTAGCAAGGTAGCACTAACAACCCTAAGGCGGCATTGGGGATCTTGTTTGGGAGGATAACCAGATGATAACTAGAATTGGAAAGTGGTGAGAAATGTGGTGAACACAAAGGGACCTGTGGTAAAAAATTGGCCTTACCAGATCTGAAACACCTCTGGCAAATACGGAACTCTCTTGTCAATAAAAAGTTGAAGCATGGAGGCATGTACATGTCGATAGACCTAACAGGCTCTAGTCATACCTGTATGGGAGCCTTTGGCATTAAGAGGACTTGGAACCACCAATATAGGTATAGCTAGTATAAGCACATGTAGTGATAACCAGAGGCTACAACTGCTGAGAATCACCATAAAAAGAAATGATGATGCACCTGTTACCTCTGAGTCGCATGATGCTTTCCAACTATACTGACTACTGAAAGCATTTGCGAAACATGCCTGGGTAGCTTCATCACCATATTGGGAAGTATAGTCATTAGTACAAACCTAATTAGATATGTTAATACCTGGGTCCCGAAAGTCGCAGAAAATCCAGCTAGTTACAGCAGCATGCAGGCTTGAGATACTTACCCATTTGGGTAGAGGTAGCTGCATGGCTTGAGATATGAACTCCTGGAAAGTATACTAAGTAAGAATTGAGAGAGAAATTGCTCTGTCAGACATACCAAACTGGAAGCAATAAGTGCCTACTTGGTATACACCAATTTGGGAGTTGAAGATAAAAGGTTTGTGGGTAATGTGGCAGACATGTGAATACTGATTGGCAGTTGGGGA
>CAJVPY010003621.1:0-13821 GCA_910591965.1 Dentiscutata erythropus
AGGTGACATGCTAGAGAATCGGGAATTGGCAAGGAATCTTTGGAATTGTGATTTTTTAAGTGGGAATTTTTTAAAAATAACGAATTTAAGGGAATTTTACTGATTTCCGTGTGATGGATGATCGACGATCGATCACAGTAATTTGAAAAGCACTGTAAACAAACACAAAAAACAGAAACTGTTTTTTTACCATTCCTAGTTGAGTGTAATGTTTTTTTTGGTTAAAATTTATGGCTATGTGGGTTAGTGTTTATTAGTAATTTGTTCATTATCATGATATGAAATCAATAAAAAAACTACGTACACATAATTAAAATTAAAATATCATTATAATCCAATGCGACACTGCATACTTATTCTCCCCTTAAACAACTCAAGCGCCTAGTTTAGGCCATACAAATTTTTTGTTTTGCATTACATGAATTTCAAAATCTCCGGTTGGTCGGTGGGATTTTTTTATTATTATTTTTTTTATCGTTCTATCGGGTAATTCCGGGGAAATAAGGACTCTATCGGTACAGAACCGTTGATGTTATTACATAAAAAAACAATTTTACAATACCGGATCATTCAGGTAGTACATGTTATGATTATAATCCAACACTATAGTAATAAAAATGGTGTAAAATTGTTTTTTTATACGTTGCACTCCGTGTGAAAAATCAGTCGTAATAACATCAACGGTCTTACCTCGGACGATACTAGATTAATTTATGGAAAAAAATTAAATAGCAAAAATAGGATAATAGAATAGTTGGCACAATTGGGACTTAAAAAAATTTTTTTTGAAGAAATGAGTCGAAGAAATGAGACGGCAAATAATGCAAAACGAAAAATCAACTTTGCGTGGCCTGATATAAAATATTTTTAATTTTATAATTATGAGTCTTCAGAATTTCCAAAATTAAATTTTGTACGTACGTACAGTACAATATTTTGATTAAATTTGTAATAATTGAGTACTCATATATAGAGAGAAACAGGATTGCATAATGCATCATGCGAAAAACGTTGCACGATGTAATGCAAAGGCAAAACAACTTGCATTCGTATTCTTGATAATGCGAATAGATTTATTTTGGTAAAATTAGGTTTATAAAAATGAGGTATCTACTGCTTTCAATAAAACTTGATTTGTCCATGATTAGTTCTTAACTATATATAACCAACCACCTTCCTGTTGCTTCTGTTTTAAAGGTCAACCGTTTTTTTTTTCTTCACTTGCTAGTTTCGGTTTAACTCACTTTTTTTTTTTTCCTTACAAAGAGTAGAAAAAATATAAAAAATAAAATAAATAAAATAAAATAGTCGTAAAGCTTTAGAACTTGACTGGTCGTTTTATAATCGTTTTTCATTACAAACACGTTTTACATTCTACTTGTTCCTCCCTAACTTCAACTTTCATAGTCTTTACCCCTATATAAATAAACTACTCTATATGATATGAAAGGAATGAGAGGAATCATTCAAATACAAGCCGGTCAATGCGGTAACCAAATAGGTGCCAAATTTTGGGAAGTTATTTCAGAAGAACATGGTATTGACTGCACTGGCGCTTATGTCGGAGATTCTGATATCCAGCTAGAAAGAGTAGAGGTTTATTATAATGAAGCCAACGGTGGTAAATATGTTCCACGCGCTATCCTTGTTGACCTTGAACCTGGTACTATGGACTCTGTTCGCGCTGGTTCTTTCGGTCAACTTTTCCGTCCAGACAACTTCATATTTGGTCAAAATGGCGCTGGTAACAACTGGGCTAAAGGTCACTACACTGAAGGCGCCGAACTTGTTGACTCCGTTTTAGAAGTCGTTCGTAAAGAAGCTGAAACATGTGATTGTTTACAAGGTTTCCAAGTAACTCACTCTCTTGGCGGTGGTACTGGTGCTGGTATGGGTACTTTACTCATCTCTAAAATCCGCGAAGAATACCCTGACCGTATGATGTGCACGTTCTCTGTCGTTCCTTCACCTAAGGTTTGTATAAATTTTGTTATTATTAAATAAATTAAAGAAATCGTGATTGCATTTATTTGTCATATTTCATTGCGTCGCATAAGATTATTGATCGTATTCTTTGATTCGTTTATGTGAACGGATTTCTTAATGTTTTAATGATACTTAATTAAAAATAATCTATTAAATTTGTGTTTAATTAGGTTTCGGATACTGTTGTTGAACCATATAATGCAACACTTTCCGTACATCAATTGGTTGAAAATTCTGACGAAACTTTCTGTATTGACAATGAAGCTCTATATGATATTTGCTTCCGCACGTTGAAATTAAATACACCTACATACGGTGACCTTAATCATTTAGTATCCACTGTCATGAGTGGTATCACCACATGTCTACGTTTCCCTGGTCAGTTAAATGCTGACTTGAGGAAATTAGCTGTCAACATGGGTAAATATCTTTTAAATTATTATATAATCATGATTATTATATTTAAACGTATTTATATATCATTCTTATTATTTTATTTATTCATTTTTTAGTTCCTTTCCCACGTCTTCACTTTTTCATGGTCGGATTTGCTCCATTGACTTCTCGTGGTTCTGAAGGTTATCGCGCCGTGACTGTCCCCGAATTGACTCAACAAATTTTTGATGCCAAGAACATGATGGCAGCTTCGGATCCCAGACACGGTCGTTATTTGACTGTTTCTACCATCTTCCGAGGTCGCTGCTCAATGAAGGAAGTTGAAGATCAAATGTTGTCTGTACAAACAAAGAACAGCTCATACTTTGTTGAATGGATTCCTAATAATGTTAAGAGTAAGTAAAATAATTTTGATTCCAATATTTATATACTTTTAAATAATAATATTAACAATATGCAATTTTACATAATTCTCTAGCTGCCGTGTGTGATATTCCACCACGAGGTCTTAAAATGTCTGTTACTTTCATTGGTAACTCTACTTCTATTCAAGAATTATTCAAACGTATCAACGACCAATTCGCCGTTATGTTCCGACGTAAAGCTTTCTTACATTGGTATACTGGTGAGGGTATGGATGAAATGGAATTCACAGAAGCAGAATCTAACATGAACGATCTGGTATCCGAGTATGTATAATACATTAAATTATCGGTTTATATATTTTATTGGCATCATAATTATCACTAATATTACAATTTGTCGTTTATCAGATATCAACAATACCAAGAAGCTACTGCTGAAGAAGAAGCTGAAGAATATGAGGAAGAAATCGATCAAGAAGCAGACATCTAAAACCACAAATTTAACACATAATATTCATTATATTTCGCATCCTTCATCATATATATACATATAATATATATATTACATTTTTTTATGATCTATTTTTCTTTTATATAAACAATTTCCTATTTTACCTAAAAAAAAAAAAAATTCTTACATCCTTCATAGTCTTGCTTCTAATAAAGGCCGTTTTTCACGAGTGGAATTATCAAATATATATTATACGAATTACCTTAAAATTTTTTATTTATAATTAGACATTTCATAATATTTGTTAACATATCAGCGAGCATTTCGTATTACATGTTTGGCAAGCATTTTTTATAATAGAAAATAAAAAATTAAGTCTTTTGGACTTAAAGGCCAATCAAAGTTGTTTATTTAGACGTGTATCGTCACATGATTTAACTGATTGCTTTGTGTTATCATTATCATAAATTTGGTGATAAATACGGCCATATGGTCTTTTTTCATTAATTTGGCACTACATTATGCCAAATTGTTCCTTGGCTTTGAATTAGTAACAATGGAATATCACGTAAAATGTATCATCTGATAAAAGTGTACCAATAAAGGTTTGGTTTGTATATAAAAAAATCAACAAAAAGGAAATCGTACACAATCAGATAAGCATTTTTTTTATTACAAATAAAAAAAAGTACAATGGGCGCGACATTGAATGGGTGTGATTATCGTAAATAAAAGTCGGATCCTTTAATATTATGCAACATTAATAAGAATAATCTAAATTTGAAATTAACATCTCGTGATTTCATTCTAGAGTAATTTCCACGTTTTTTTTTCTTAACCTGACGTGAAACAGATGTAACAGATGTACCAGATTTCTGATTTTAGATCTTATACAAAGGCGCAATTTTCAAGTTTAACTGAAAACTTTAATTTTCTGTATAAACACTTATTTTGATCCATAGTCTTTCCTTTTTAAGCTATACCCCGAAACAAAATAAAAAAAAGATCCCTCTTTTCTTAACTTTAAATAGGATCCCCAAACATTTTTATCATAAAATCAATCGTATTACCAATTTTGATAAGTCATCACTCAACAAACACTCAAAAATCGACAACAAATCTTGCTAAATGACAATTTTGGTGTAATTTGAAGTTTGTAAAAACTTGTTCTTATACAAGTTTTTTGCTTTTTTCTGATCTGACTCCTGTTTCAGATGCTTCTAACGCATAATGATAAGTTACTGCGGAAAAGACATGTACAATACTAAGCGGATACATCCGTAGCCATTCAAACAGCCACACGTGATTGAATAATTAGCTATTGTTTTTTAAGTTGAAAGATTTGTGTAGCGGTATATATATGTATGTGCGCCAGAAACTCATACAAACATTCTATGTTAATTCTATTTATCTAAAAATGTTAAACTCACTTTCATGGGGAATCTTCCGATTTTGTGAATGAAAAAATGCCAGAAAATGCGCCCTGAAGTGATCGTTCATAAGTAAATTTTGGATTATACCCGCCCGCTCGCATAATTTGTGAAAGACTGGGTAAATATCTAATATAGTAATCATAGTAATCATTAGTAATCATTTTATAGGTTAAGGATAAAATTATGCTATATGTGTGTGTGTGAGTGAAAATCAGGAAATAAAATTTATGATTGGTTAAATTTTATCTCCTGGTTTTCATTCTCACGCACTCATATGTGTTATACAAGACAATAATTTTGTTATACAATACATACGTATCATAATATTTATCTTTAAGCGTGTAATGATCAATGTCCATATATTCTGATGCAATAGGATCAAATTCTTGTGTCTCATCTTCTTGTGAAACTTTAATATCTAAACCGATCCATAATTCTCCAATACCACCATTATTATCATTGTCTATTGAATCTTGGTTGCAAATATTGGATTTCTCGCGAGTTCCCTTCTTTTTCAATATTGATTTGGCTGATTCAGTGGAATTCGCCTACAAATATTATTAAGAATCATATAAATATTATTTTAACTGCAGTATATTAATAGTTTATTAATCAAAAATAAATACACACCAGTAACTCAATTACTTCTGCTTTATGTGCTTCTTTGGCCTTTTTTTCTTCAGCCAATTTATTTGTGTATTCTTCGAAATTTTTCTTCTTTTTCATTCGTTCATTATCTTGAATCCTACTAGCCCATTCCTCTTCTTCAAACTAATAAATTAGCCAATTATGTAAATATTATTTCTAATATGTAATTAATCTTGAAAGGTTTGTAAATTCTACCTGTTTTTTGGCATTTTTTGCTATTATTTCTTTATTTTCCAAGGCAAAACTCTCAATCCGAGCTTTCGTTTTTTCCGGATCGATATCATTATTAAGATTCCATACTGTATTGAAATAGATTTTCCATTGAGAACCAAAATTTCATTACGCGAAGTCATACTGATTTTTAACATAAAACAAACCTAACTGTTCAACCATTTCGAGATAGTCATTGTATTCCTTTGGGGAATTAAAATCTTCTCTACGCTTATTGAACCTATAAACATTCATTCTCCAGTAAATATATTGTGATGTTTAAAACTGTGACAAAGTTCAAACTCTTGTTATTTACTGTGAAGCAAGTCTTTTACGAATCCGAACTTCTTTCTCGACACTCAAATCTTCAAATGTTGGTTCCACAAAACTTATTTTTCTTAATGTCTTTTTGCAGCCTGGGATAGGACATTCAGTTGCACCATTAGCAAACAATCGATCAATACACGATTGACACCTAATAATAAATCGAATTCATGGACAACCTTTTCTTTTTTACAATACAAAAAATAAAGTCAGATTTTTACCGACATCTTATGATAACATTCACTCACGAGTAGCCTCATATTAGGTGTAAGATATCGTGTATTCCTGCAAACTGGACATTCTTCGTCAGGATCTTGATAACCTTTGCCATTAGGAGTCTTGGTTCCTGTTAAACGAGAAGTCATGCTATCAAAAATTTTGTAAATACGTAATTTTCTAACAATCTGCAGTTTAATAAACATGTGGTCAGCTGTGTAACAATATAATAAAATCTAGTGCTGTTTTTTTTTTTCGCAAAAGAGCCAATAAAATCATGAATTCAAAAAAAAACCAGATTTCAGAATTTCTTGAATTTCTTGTAATATAATTGGAACAGTTGGATTTGGCATCAATTAGACCAGAAGCTCCTCTAGCATCCGGCGTTATTGATCTTTCGGGTAGTGAAGATCCATTTACAAAACAGATTTGACGCATCATACATTCCATAACGATGAGTTCCCGGGCAAATAAATATGATGATGGATGATTTCGTAAGCACATATAGAGATCTGGGACCCGATTTCGACCCAGTATTCATGACCAATCGCTTTCCCACAAGGGGAGATGACCGTTGAATCCAGACGAATAGTGATGACGGCTTTTGACCTATTAGAAGGATTGTAAGTTATTAGTGTGTAATCCTATTCATGCTTACTTTATTAGCGTCACATTTGGAGTTGTAGACCGTTGTTGGCAGAAGATAATGCTTACGTAATTCATGCTGTATCGAAGGGTTTGGACCCAATCTTCACATATTCAAAATGGCCACTCAAGCGTGCATGGTGATGTATCTATATAACTATATATTATGCATTACTATATATATTTCAACACATATCGATATAGGTCTGAGTAGACGAGTAAATCATCATAATCTAGGATGGAGCGGATGGAAGCTACAAATTCGGGAAAGAAGCTGGATCTGCAGGTTTTGCTAAACTTGATATGGTGGAAAGTGAACTCGTACTTGTAAGATTACTCCCTCAACAAGACAAAGAAATTATAGACTGGAAGAAATTGGTACGTATTTGCAAAGATTGTTTTGATGAATGATATAATTTTTTCTTTGATGGGAGGGACGATACCACCGATACGGCTAGATCATTAAATATGGAGCTAGGGAAAGCTCCTGTTTTAGGCATCCAAGTAATACGAGATCGTGTGATTGTTTCTGCGTTAGACTTATTTGAATATGATTTTTATCGGGTTTTTCGAATCTGTGAGTTGGTTATACATTACGTATTTCCTCTCGCCAGATCGTTGAAGAATTTTTAAAGAACGCTCTTGAATTGAGATTCGTGGTTGAAAAAAATTAGCGCAATGGCGGTGGGTGTGAAAGATGAAATTAATCTTTTGCCAGTAATCGAAGATTGGACCCCGTCATCATCAATGGTATTCTCCACCTAGGTGATTCGAATAAAAAAACACAAATTTACTAGAGTATTATATTTCTATCTTGTATTTTATTTCTATATCTATAAAGCTGACCCTGGTGGCTGAATTATCATTGTCCGGAGCGAAGCGAAGGACTTACATTTCTATGACGTTTGATGACCGAAATTACGTTTTTGATGCATTTATAGTAGAAATATCAAAAACGTAATTGTGGCATTTTCCGTCTGTAATGCATCTTTGCACATTCGTGTAACGACAACAAGATTTACGCGTTTGTGCGCATGATATGTCCAATTATCGGATATCTGGTATTACCATTGCTAAATACTAAAATTGTATATTTATTTGCAGATATATATTTATCAAGAGACTAGTAGCCTTTTAGTTTATAACCTTCGTTCCGAATAGAAGTAAGTTCTGTAACAAAATGCTTTATGATAGGAATCACGATCATTCCAACGCAACTAACTCAACCTTAATTACACATACTGCATGTTACGGAATAGCAAGTAAGCTCTGTGACAGAATTTTTACAGTGATCCATAATAGAAATCATGATAATTTCAATGCAACTAACTTTTAACCTCAATGAAAAAAATGAAAATAGGCAGGTGGCGTCGAGCTTTAGGAGTAGATAAGGCTTGGTAATGGCTTGAGGGTGGTTCGTGGGTATAATTAAAACATCCTACAAAATGGCAGACTCGATCCATAGTTCTTTCATTAAACTATGTCCCGATTTATGACCACGAATCTTTTCAAATCTACGTTCCCGAAATTGTTAAAGAAACGTTTCGATCGATGCCTCTACGATCGAAAGGAAACATTAGTACCCAAAAGCTCATTAATATTTAATTCGAATTTAAATAAAAAAAAGCAATATAATTTTTTTACTACATAATGTGTGCTGCTGCAGTAGCGAATAAGTTTGGTAACAGAATTTTTCCAGCAACTTTTAATAGAAATTACAAGAAATACGATAATTCCAATGCAGACTAAATAACCTTTAATCACATTTATTTTGCCAGAATAGGAGTAAGTTCTATAACATATCTTTTATAGTAACTTCCAATAGAAGTCGCGATAATTCCAATGCAGACTAACTTAACCATACTTAAATTTTAATAGGAGTAAATTCTGTAACAAATGTCTTACGATAGGAATCACGATCATTTCAATGCGACTAACTCAACCTTAACTACGTATACCGTGTGTCACCACGGTAAAGTAAGGCAATAAAAATTACATACTATGTATTACTAAAATAGAGTAAGTTTTGTGGCAGAATTTTTACAGTGATTCATGATAGAAATCGCGATAATTTCAATGCAACTAACTTTTAACTACATAATGTGTGCTACTGCAGTAATGAATAAGTTTGTTAATTTTTTCAGCAACTTTTGATAGAAATCACAAGAAATTGTGATAATTCCAATACAGACTAAATCAAACCTTTAATCACATACTTATATTAACGGAATAGGAGTAAGTTCTATAATAAAATTTTTTATAGTAACTCCCAATAGAAGTCTCGACAATTTCAATGCAGGCTAACTAACCACATACTTTTTTTTATCTGAACAGGTGTAAATTCTATAACAAGAAATCCTAAAGTAACTCATGATAGGAATCACGATCATTCCAATGCAACTAACTCAACCTTAACTACATATACCGCATGTCACCAAGGTAGAGTAAGACGATAAAAATTACATACCGTGTATCACTAGAATAGCAAGTAAGCTTTGTGACAGAATTTTTACAGGGATTCATAATAGAAATCGTAATAATTCCAATGCAGCTAACTTAACTTTTAATTATATAATGTGTGCTACTGCAGTAGCGAATAAGTTTGGTAACAGAATTTTTCCAGCAACTTTTTATGGAAATCACAAGGAATCATGATAATTCCAACGCAGACCAAATTAATCTTTAACCACAGCATGTTGGACAAGATCGACACCAATGCTGTCCCCGAAGAAGTCCTGGCGTGGAAACGAGCAGACAAAACAAAAACCTGTTATTATAAACTTTTTTCGCCAATCGTTGCTAATGACCTAGACGATACCTACATTTCTCGTATTTTGACAAAAATTTGGCGTAAGTGGATGTGGAAAGTGGCTTAATAGCATTTGCTATAGGAGTAGCACAAGCCCTTCTAAGCCACCGTTACGAAAAGTTAATAATTGATGAAATGTCATGAAAGACAGAATTGCTAAAAGTTTAAAGACCATATTTATGTTATTGGAATAGGAATAAGTTCTACAACAAATTTTTTCTTAACGGCATTGAATATATTTTTATTAAGTATCAATAATCATGTTTCTGTTTAAGCTAATGATACAGTCGTTATTATTATTATTATTTTTCTGTTAGATTATTAATAAATTACATGTTACAGAATCATTTTTGATTACATATTTATGTATTTATTCATTTGACTGCCTAAATTAGATTTAATACATGGATCCAGATCTAGTTATAGCAATGTAATTTCCAGAGAGTTTGACAAATCATAAAACGTAACCAAAGGGATTCTGGAAACGAGCAAATTTTTCAAGTGTCCCAGAATTTATAAACAGTTGTAGGCTCGTATCTTTTTATTATTAGAATCCGGATCCAGTATTAACTCTAGTCTAAATTAATATCTTGTTCGAAAGCTTTATTATATATTACTGAATCAATTTTTTAAAAAATGATAAATTCAGATATTATCTGATATTCAATTAAAAAATGATGCATTATTATTATTCTATTGATTACATCATAGTTAACATTATGTGAATTATTAACTAACCGCCTGAATTTAGGTGTCTTTTTTGAATGATGCTCTTCTTGTTGATCTGATTTTTTCATCATCAAGAGTAATCTGAAGATATCAATCATTGTACGAGACAAATAATAAAATTGATGAGCTTCCTGCACGTTCGATAATCCCTAATATGGACGAATCATATTCGTCCACGAGAATGTCTCTTATAAAAATATTATCCTTTATTCTACTAAAATATTTATATAAGGAACATTAAACCTGGAAATGTAAATTCAACATCAGCCTATTGCATGGGAACGAGAACTTAAGTCAGGTTTAGACTTAAATATGCTAAAAAAAAAACTCTATTTCTCGAATTTCTGCGGAAACTATAGTTCCTTTAAGTTAGCTTTCCTTTCCAAATCCATTTTTTATAATTATCGATACAACCACCAGTCTTTATGCCTTCCTATAAAAACTTATGATTACAGCTATTTTAGTAAAAAAAAATTGGGCTTAAATTACATGCACGTTCTTTTAGCTTCACTTTTTTTCTTTTCTGATCCCTCTTTCATAACCCATTCTAACTGCCGCGTGATCGCTATCATGACCGTTGCCTTGTTAACAGGATTTTGGACGCACACCATTCTTATGATATTCTAGAGCATCCCAACTTTCACATGGTGTAGTTATAAAGTAAGAAAACTCCAGCTTGTCAGCTATGTCAATTTTCCTTTTTTTTGGCATGAAACTGTAGTGATCCAATAGTATCCCTAATAAATGAGGAACAAGAATGAAGCCTTATATTAACTGGAAAAGGAAAAAGGATAAAAAATGGTTGTCACGTAAAAGTAATAAAGTTGTACCATAGTTTTGAGAAATAATTTTATTAGATAACACCACGCAATAACGCGTGTTAGCAAATGGTAATGTGTGAACTAAATTGCATCAACTTTTCCTATATAGTGTTAGTGGCAATGGCTAGAGAAGCACTCGAATCTAGATAGTCACCATTCAAATACAACACACACAAAAGCTACTAAAACCATACAACAAAACCAACAGGGTGAGGCGAAAGAGATTTGACAAGGTAAGGCGGTTTTATTGGTTTGTTATGGGTACGAAATGAGAAAATGAAGGACTTGTATGACAAAAGGGAATATCGGAATTTATTTGATCAAATTCAAACTTTTTATTACTTTAAAGTCAAACTGCTCTGCCCTTTAACTGGGGCGAATTGCAACCTTATTTATACAAAAATTTCAGATATACGAACAAAAGAAAGAAGAAAAGAATTCTAGATCTCATCCTCTATTCTATCGCGTCATCACTACTGATTTACAGTCACTTGCCCTCTTCCCTACGCGAATGTTAACATCCGACTTACACAGCCACACGATTTGTTGCCATCTCTATTTGTTTATACCCAGCAATGTCACCACCTCATTTATCCTTTTTCGGCGTTGCTTGGTCAGCGTTTTGTCATGGTGAGCGTCCCATGGTTCTTCTCCTTATGCCTCACCTGGGGTTTCATTATACCGTGGTCTTGGGGCCATCTTGGGGCTGTTCCAGGCTTGGCTTGTTTCGTATTTTGGGAGGGCTTCGCAGTACGTGCGGAGGCAGACCCTGCAATTAAGAGTTTTTTTTATTGCGGATTTCCCGTCTCTTCGTGTCCTCACGGGATTATCGAGTTTGCCACCAACAATAGGTTAAATTTTCGTTGCACGAAAAAAACGCGAAAAATACAAAGAAACGGGTATCTAACTTTAATGATTTTTAATAAAAAGCAATATAATATATATTGTATTTAGTATTTATATGAGACCTACAAGATTAATTTTTTGGTGATGCAACTAGAAATGCTAATGACTTGACCCTACTTGTATATTTATTATTATAAAAACCGATTAATCAATAGAGTCGTTAGCATCCCTAAGTGCAATTAGTACATGCAGTAACGTATTTTGTATGTAATTTTTTAATACAGATGCGAGGTAATGCCGTTTAACAGTTAATGTATTATAGTACATATTATGCGCCATGTGTATTCGTAATATACGTCGCATGCTACGTATAAATAATACGTAACATAACATTATTTCATATATATATGTATTATATATTATAAGCAGTGTTGTCATGTCCAATCCAAATCATTGGATCTTGGACGTCCAATGTCCAATTTTGTCCAATGCGTATCACTGATTATAAGCTAATATCAATTTTTATAAAAAAGTCAAATTACTGAAGCTAACATTATCTTTTCACATTTCATTTATTTCAATGGGAATATCATCCGAACTTCACGATTCATCATAACATCATAAATAAAATTAATTACAGTACCTGAATATTGATCAAATTTAATGAAAAAGGATCCGCCATGCACATTCTTGTCATATTTGATTATTAACAGTATTGTGCAGGGATTTACAAAACCAATTTATTTTTAATACTTAAAGGAATGCACTACAGAACTGGTGCATATATTTACAGGCCTCTCTAAATGCATAGCCGTAATCTTGCATTTAGAGAGGTATTGCATTTAGGGAGGTAAAAATCTATAAATGTCATATGAGTTGGGACCAAACAAGGGCATGCATTTAGTGAGACTATGCATTTAGGGAATATGCATTTAGGGAATATGCATTTAGGGTACTAATTTCTCTCCATGTTTCTTCTATTGGCTATCGATAAACCACATTTTTGATTGGACAAAATCGATAATCTCTAAAATCGTGGATCAGTGTTTTTTATCGGTATCTTTCTTTATCGCTTTATGAAGCTTTTTAAGTGTCTCTTTTGTCATTTTACGGATTTTTTATTTTGGTTTCTTTTGACATTTTATAGTATATTTATAATGCTCTTTGCAGTATTTTTTATAAAGCTAACATGCATACGTATAATACTGTAATATAAAGATACTATTTTGCAGTCATAAATATAATATAGAATTGGTTAAAATATTTGCCTAGTCTAGAATTCTTGAAGAATGAAATACAAATAAATAACAGTAAATCAGTTACTAGAATGTTTTACTGAAACAAAAAAGAAAATAAAAAAAAGACACTAGACACTAGTTCAAGAAGTTCAAGAAAGCAATAGCACTGAAGAGGTTTGAAATAAAATAGACGAGGATGAAAAACTTTAGTAGTATTGAAAACACAACTTAAAAAAATGCAGGAAAAGTTTTTTTAATTAAATATATATCAACTTTTTTTTATCACGCTAATGTGACCAATCATAATGATTGTTTTAATTTCATGTGATTGACTAATCACGAGAAAGTTTTTATTATGTTCCAGTTTAAATAAATAAAAAATTGATTTGTTCTTTAATATTTAATTTTTTAAAAAAAAAATTTCTAGTGTAAAGATTTTTTTATCGTTAATACTAGACCAAGTTTAATAAAATTTCTCATTTTAATTCCATAAAAGTATAGAATCAAAATAAATTTTTTACCATATTTGATAAAAAAGAATCAATTTTGTTAAGATTGGATGTTTTCTTAGAAGAGTTTGTATTACCGCCATAAACAAGAAAGTCGGGTACTAGTACCTGCAGGACCTCTATTGTGCACCATGCTTAAATCGTTTAATGAAGGACGTGAAGAACATGATTTTCATGAAGGCATGTGAAAATCAT